>KK502875.1:138926-168099 GCA_000688735.1 Glossina austeni | reverse complement strand
ACTTGCTGGAGTTTGTTGTCGTTTTCATTACTGTTGTGTTATGTTTGCTGTTGCTGTTTACTTTCCTTTTAATTTTATTATTTTTTTTTTCTTTTTCTTTTGCTTGTTATGAAACAAACAAAAAAATTTTGCTCATTAGATTTTTACCACAGTGCAGAACGGAGAAAACATTTGATGCGGTAACTTCTTGTTCAGGGCGAGCAAGAATATCAAAAAAAAACACCTTTTGTTATCTTTCCATAGATTTCATTGCTTTTCCATACACTCAGATGTACAAGCAAACACTTAATAAATCTTTGTTTTGTATATTACATATAATTTATTTTTCCTAATAAACTTTTGCTTGACATTTTTTTTTTTTTACTTTCATTCAAATATTATTTTTTTTTTTGTGGTATCGACTTCTGATATTTATAAATATGAGTTTAATTGTTTAGCAGGAAAAGTTCGTCCGCACACTCTTAGACTCTGTCCTCGAATGAAATCAAGATCAAAAAACTAAAAACCCTCACCGCATGATTTTTCTTTGTTTCTTTTTCTTTTGCTCTCTTTGCTTAGCTAGCGGCTAGCCGCTATTTGCAAAGAACCGCAAAATCATACGATATCCCATAACGGCACGCCGTTATTGAGACATTTTTGGTAGAAACAGACCGACAGATCCCCTACCTTAACTTGTTCGCGGACGTTCCACTTACCTAACTTTTGTTTTTGCTCTTGCTTTTATAAATAAAGGGGATAATTTAGAACATTGTCCTTCTTCAAAATTAGAATGCCTAAAATTCCTTCTGAATACCTCTTGTCTTTGTCTGTAATATTTTTAATTTAATCATTTCCATGCTATACTCGTATTGATGCGTTTTCATGTTCTTATTAAAAAAAGTCCCACATGCCCAAAAAAACTAATGAATGCAGACGATTGTTTACACTTTTGCTAAAAAATTACTATTTTTGCAAACAATTTTTTTTTGAATCATTTTTTCTTTTTCTTTAATTTCTCTTTTTCTATCAACTTCGTTACTATGTCTTCACCTTCCTCTTACATGGCTCGAAAGAGTTAGTTCGCCATTTTTCCCATATATGAGAGATGATTAAGCTCTTCAATATAAACGGAAGACGACGATTGGGCAGCAGTTTTTGCATTCACTACAACACCATACGTGTAACACATAGCTACAATTTTCTTATGTTTTCACAACGAATTGAAATTTTCGTTGTGCTCTTCGTAGCATTCGTCACCTCCTACCAGTTGTCATTGCAAATAAGTGCTTATCTAATGTGTGTAATATGTAATTGTGTTGGCCAACTTTAAAAATCTTGCTCTCATGCAGAAAATTAATGAGCTTGCACTTGAACTATTGTTAGTACAGAGCAAAGTTATTGAAAGAGAAAAGGGAAACACAACGAGATCTATGGAATTCAAAGAGAGTTTTGTTTTCTTCAGAGTGTGAATATAAGTGAATGCAATGACGACGAGAGAAAAACCGGCAAAACCTGCTAAAAACAAATAAACATCCCCATGCCTTGATATGCTTCATAAATGAAACTTAAAGTATTATTATTAAGATATTAAATTTGTTTATTAATTTGTACTGTTGTTTGCATTTTAAGTGTATTGGACTCCCATTGGTGCATATATTTATAGTTGTCCGCCTCTTGCACATTGTCATACTTGCCTGTCTCTTTGTTTCTATGACTTGACTCATTCATTGCATCAACGATCCTGTCTCAAAAATACTGAGAGAGAGGGAGTATGAAACCCTCTGTTTTAGATTTAATAGACTCAGCCGTAATAGAATAGAGGCAATTTTCCCTTTGAAAGAGTCGGGCACTCAAAATAATCAAAAACTTCTTGTGTTGATTTGAGAAAAAGTACAAAAAAGAACTGAAAAGTAGTCATAACAAAATTCATCAAAGCTAAATAAGTAAAAATTTTATTATCAATTGGAAAGTGAACAGATTTTATTACTGCTCCAAACTCCGTAAGCATTGGTCCTTCGAATCGGATTTAAGGTTTGTAAACATTATTACGTGTTTTTAGTGGAAAAATTCTTAATTTTACGGAATTAAGGAATTTTTAATTTTTTAACTTAATTTAATTGATGCAAAAGTTAATCCAACTTAAACATTTAGTAATAACTTCAAAAATGTTGAAATTAATCCAACTTAAACGTTTAGTAATAACTTAAAAAATGTTAAAATTAATTCGCTAATTACACAACCCTTCTATGGAAGAGTTTGTTCATTGCAAGAACGTCGTAATTATTTTTATGGAATAATTGCCGAGATTAACGGACAACGCTTTTCATGCCAGATACAGAACATAACAAATACAAAAAAGCACTCATAAGCACAGTGAAAAGCTCCTATAGAATGGAAAAAATACACATGTCGCTTTCACGTCATGGCTCATGTTGTACATGTTTGTGATATCTTTCTTTGACACTCTCCAGATCGCAAAAATTAAGATATCGAGCTCGAAGATTCATTGGAAGTCTTTGCGCGCAGGTTGGTATTGAAAATGGGATAAATTAGTCAGAGTACAGGCCCGCAATGAAGAGTAGACTGAACGCAGCTTCATTTTTCTAAACAAAAATTGATGGGTTTTACTCACTGCTCAAACTTTATAAAAGTTAGAAGGCTGAAATTTTTCACACTTTACGAAAAACTCTTCTATTTATGGACCTTGCGACTATGCCTAATAACCACAAAAAATAGAGGATGGTCGTTGATATTATATATTTAAGGTGCGAGTTGAAAGAAGAAACTATCAAATAATCTGCTAAGTTTTGAGGGCGGAGTATATCCAAGGAGAGGTTGGGAAGTCCAAAATAGGATAGTTACCGAGGAGAATAAGTGAACCCAAATTCGGACATAGAAAGCTAAGATGATCGGGAGATTGCAGCGCACCACATGAACATTAGGGGCTGGAGACTGCATTGATTTCGTACAAAGGGTCACCGCATCTGTTGTGATTAAACATTAGTCTGGTAATTAGACATGTGACGTCACGACGGAGAGTGAAAATGCTCATCCATAGTCAAACATTTATATGCGGAGCCAATGAATATAAACGACGGCCAAATGCTGAGGTGTTCTGTCGCTGCTGCCAATTGCGAAATTCAACGGCGATGACCGGTATACGTTGATTTACAATCTTGTCAGCAATAATGTTACCGCCGATGCCCACACGACTGGGTATCCAAAAAATTGGAAGCTTTTGAATTTAAGTTGTATAACAAAGTTCCAGTTTCTAATAAGCATGGATATGATCTACTCATGGGGAACGATTGTAGAGCCGATTTACTGTCTGAAATAATCAGAAATTTTTTTGTGGCGGTTAGCTTAAATTGGTTCGCATCGCACATTTGATAGGTTTGATCATTGGTTGATGACTTTCGGTTCTCGGTTCTTTGGAATCACGTAGGCGTAACAGCTGTAAAATACTGTCTCCCACACTAGTCAGATTATACGAAATCAACAGGCTTACGTTTCACAGTAGCATTGGTTGTTCTGAGTTTTGAGTATTGGACATTTAAAGTTGCTTTTATATAGAACACAGCCGAGCCGAAACCAAATATTAAAAAACAAAAAAATTAAGAAGCCACAACGACCTTTGTTGAACAGGAATTATCAACAACCAAGAAGGAACAAAAAGTTAATAGACATTAAATTTTCAAGTGATTCTCAGGAATAATCGCCTGGGGCTATATCAACACTTAATTAAAATCCGTATCCCCCAAATTTATAGATTTATGCAAAAAGTCCGTTCGTCTTTTTCAGAAAAGTGGGACAGCCTATTATATGAGTGCGTGGCACAGAAGCTACCCATTGCATATCGTTGATTATAATATTAATCATCATTTCGGACAATATTTTTGCATTTCGATTTTCTGGTTGGGAGAGCGAAGAAGAAATTATGCACTGAGAACACTCTCACTATACATTTTTTTAAAATTCTCTTTCATTAATTAATGTATTTCATAATTGAACTGAATACATACATATTACATACATATTAAGTGGAAAAGAAATCCATTTCTAAAAAAAGAGTGTGGGAGAGAAGATATTTTCGTCCATATATATACGCTCGCAAGAAAAAGTATTTGTACACTTGGACCTTGCAACTGAAAACTTAACGAAACCAATGAGATAAAGCACCAAAGATGTAGTAATTTTTGTTGAGAATCCGTTGAGTGATTAGCTGATGTTTTTTCAGTTTTATAAAAAAAAAAAAATTTTTTATATAACATATTGCTGTTTAACCCGCTCAGAGTTTTTTGCAATAACCTAAACGACGTCTATCACCTATTCTCATTATCGGACTTTTTAAAGTCCATTAAAGCAACACTGCTTAGTATACGTGATTTACATATGTCATACCTGAAGTAGCTTTTAACCCTAAAAAGTCATTCTGACTCGAAAATGAATTGTTGTTAACTATTATCGGTTGCCAAGCTTATGCATGTTTGCGATGGCTTAGGGGTTCATTTGCAATTTGGTCCTGTACCGCTTATGGGTGTGGCTCTGTGCTAATTGTGTACATGCTTTTTTTTCTTTTTTCGTTTTTCTTTGTTTCATTGTACTTATGCTAAGTTTTAATAATAATTAATTTAAGATTTACTTTAAGAGCCATTTGAACTCTTCTGACATTTGTTTTTAGTTGAGTTCCTGTATAAGTGGAATAAATAGATAAATAAATAAATAAATAAATAAAAACAAACTAAATAAAATTAGGGGAAAAAAGTATTCGTACGCATTAAATAAATTTCAATTTACGCTATATATTGCAGTCTCATAAACTTGGTTAGTAGGTAGTGAGATATCCCTTACGTTTACGGACCTCGGAGAGTCGACTAGGCATTGATTTTACCAGTTTAGTAATTTCTTCCCCGCTTATTTTGGCCCATTCCTCCATCGTAACATTTTTAAGCATTTCCTTGGACGTTATCGTATGTTGGCGTATCTTACGTATCAACAAATCCCACAAATCCTCTATAGGGCTTAGGTATGGCGATTGAGGAGGCGAATCAAGCTGATGCCTCGTATTGTACAACAACCACAACTTCACATTTAGTGCCGTGTCGCCGTCTTGCTGGAACCAAAAGTCATCTCCAAGGTTTTCTTTATTTAGCTCAGTTCCAACTTTCCACCACACTAATTGCTTTCCTTTTATGCCAAATACGCAAAACTTGCTTTCGTCTGAAAATAAGACACGTTCCCAAGATCCTGGTGGCATTTTTACATACTAATTTGCGAATTCCATTCGCTTCTTTCGATCGGCTTCCGATACAGTTTGACAACTCCGCGCGCGTTGTAGACGCGTTTTAATTCTATTTTCATATCACATTAGTTTTGCTTTTTTTTATATTTTTGCAGTAGCTAAACTTGCATTTCTTTTTATTTTCAATCTGCTTAAAAATAAATTAAACACTTACCAACATATTATATCATAACTCAACCAGAAAATTGCCGTTGAATATTTATACTTATATGTAACTAAATACATCACAGGAAATACACATGAAATTGTAAACTATGATGTATAAGAGTTGGCCGAGTTTGCATACATTATTTGGAGTCATTTGCATCACATGGATCTTATACCAATTTGTAAATATTTGATTAAATACCCATACAAGTGCATGATTTTTTTTTTCATTAGGCATAGTTATTATCTGATAATTTACTGAAAACTTTTCAGACTTCTAACTTTTATGCTATACTTTAGTTTTGTGTCCTTTTATACCCGCCGCCAAGAGATGGGCAGTATACTTATTATGTCACAACGTTTGCAACCCCCAAAAGGAAACTTCAGAGACCGTATAAAGTATATATATTCTTGATCAGCATGACATTCTGAATTGATTGAACTGCGTCAGTTCGTCTGTGTATCTGTGCGGTATGTGTTTTTGACAATCTCCTGATCGCAAAAATGAAGATATCGTCTTCAAATTTGTTAGAAACATTGGAAGTTTTTGCACGAATGCTGGTGTTGGAAATGGGCTAAATGGATCGGAGCGCGAGCCCATAGTGAAGCGTAAACGGAACGGAACTCCTTTTTTTAAACAAAAATTTACGGGATTTGGCTCATTACACACGTACTATTAAAAGAAAGCAGAAATTTTCTACGTGTACTTTACGAGAAACTCTAGTATTTATGTGCAAAAATTGAAAAAATCGACCATGCCTACGCAAAGTTATAAGAATTTAAATTTTTTTTTCACTTTTTTAAGATGTTATGCTTTCTAACGGTAAGATAAAGAAGACAGAATCTATAAAACTGTTACCCATATTATCTGCCTAAAAATGCGTCAATTCTAAAATAAATATGGTCGACACCACGATCTGGCGGATTCTTTTTCTTATTAATACCAGCGACATGGGTATCAAATAAAAAGGCTAGGAATATAGAAGGCGACAAGCTAAGTGTGTTAACTCTAAATTAATTATGGTGAACGGCACGACGTGGCAGATTAATTTTTCTTAACACTACTTTTTTAATGGCAGTGGTAACAGGAGATTCGGCCGCAGCCGAATATGACTTTCTTACATCTATTTTTTATTTACAGAGTAAGTGAGGTATACTGGCTTGCTTAATTACTGGTTACTGGTTTTTCATAATAACCAACCACATGTTCTATAAACTTTTATGTGCATGCACACGCTTTTTTTCGTAAGCCGGGAAAAAGTAATATTTTCTTTTATTTAATTTTCTTTTTTTCTATAGATTAATATAGTTTTCTGAAAGAGGATTTGATTTAGTATATGCTGACCATATAAAAATCTTATGGACAAGTATTTGGTTCTTTATTTTATTTTATTCTTTTATTTTATTTTACTTACTTATACATGGAATTTGACTAAACTTAGCAGTCGAATTCAAATACAACTTAAAGTAAATCTTATACTAATTGTTTTAAAACTAGTGTAAAATATAAAGAAATATATGAAAAAAGAAGAGTAATGAAAAAAAAAACAAAGAAGCTAAAAATAATTATTCATGTATAAGTAAATAAAAAGGAAAAAAAAGAAAAAAAGCATGTACACACCTAGCACAGAAGCACACTCGCAACAAGAATAGACCCAGTTTGCAAGTGAACCCCTAAGCCATTGCAAACATGCATAAGCTTGGCAAACGATACATTAACAACACCATATAATTTTCAAAAAAAAAACTTAGATATTCCAAAGGCAAGTTAGTTTAAGCACGACATAGGAAGATCGCGCGTATTAAGCAAAGTTGTTTTAATAGACTTTAAAGAGTCCGATAATGAGAATAAGTGGTAGACATCATTTAGGTTTCTGCAAACAACTCCGAGCGGGTTAAACAGCTCATAATTGTATTTACATTGGTTAAGCTTAATCAAGATAAAGTGCCTAGAGAAACGGTTAGCGATATTAAAGCTTAACACACCATTTATTACTTTGATTAAAAAGGAAACGCCAAGAATAAATCTACGCTTCTCAAGTGACGGTAAGGATAACAGAAGCAAGCTATTTCCATAGGGGGAAGAGAGGCAATCGGGTCCCAACCCAAATTCCTAAGGGCAAACAGCGAAAATTGCTTTTGAAAAGATTCAATCGAATCTGCGGAGCACCTGTAGGAAGGACTCCACACAACAGAGGCATACTCGAGTATATGTCTAACCAAACACATGTGAGGCTTATCGTAATGTAAGCATCATCAATTTCTTTGGACCACCTCTTTATAAAACCAAGCGCGGACCTAGCTTTGCTTAACGACAGGTCAATGTGCAAGTTAAAACGTAACCTATGGTCGAAGAGAATGCCTAAATCTGTTAACAAATCGACGTCCTCCAAATTATGCGAATCTATGAAATATTGAGTAATGAACGACTTCCATCTTGAAAAAGAAAGCTTCTTACATTTATTTAGGTTTAGTGCCATATGATTCAACGAGCACCGTGCAACCAAATTATTCAAGTCAATTTCAAGCTGATGTGATTGCGATTCAATGGAAAAGGAAGAAAACAGTTTCACATCATCAACATACATTAACATCTGAATTTGATCAACGAGGGTAGGTCATTGGTGTATAAAATAAATAAAATGGGTCCTAAGTGGCTGCCTTGAGGTACGCCAGACGTCGCGAGGAATTCATATGAGGTGATGAAGTTAAACAAAACCCTGAATGACCTATTATGCAGATAAGAGCTTATCCATTTCACTAAATGGGAAGGGAAGCCAGAGGCTTGAAGCTTAAAGATAAGTAATCTATGGTTAACCATAGAGCCATGTAGAGCCACAAAAAAAGAATTGAAATCATGACAAGTAAACACTAACAGATTGCTGACCGTAGCTCTTTCCGAAAGGCATGTTGGAGTGGAGAAATATACGATTTGATGGCAAAGGCCAGATGCTGAGTCGCAATTCACTCGAATAGTTTAGGCAAGACACTCAACTTGGCGATCCCTCTATAGTTCTCAACAAGCTGTGTACTCCCACTTTTGTGAATAGGAATAAGAAAACTACTCTTCCAACACAAAGGGAAAACACCTAAGTTTCTGATTAAAAATCTTTGAGATAACACCACATAGCTCAACAGCCAGATTTAAGTATACATGATCGAACTCCATCAGGTCCATGCGAACAACTGTATTTTAGAGAACTCAACCTTTCAAACACATCATTTTCAGAAATAACTAAATTGGGTTTGAAACCAAATTAGTTATCGGATATGGATAGTTTGCCGATAAATCGGAATTAGCAGTCGAAAAGTTTTGTCGAAAATATTCAGCAAAGAGATTTGAGTTTTCAATGTCATCCGAGAACTCCGAGCCATTAAAAGAAACATGCGAGTGACTTAGGGATATTTTTCTCTTGGATTTAAAAAACTTAAAAAAGTATTTAGGATTAGAAAACAGAGAATACTTAATGAACTGAAGGTATCTGCAAGAATATTGGTGATTCAAGGAATTAAATCTATGCCTCACGGCTGAGTAAGCGAAATAGTAGGAAGAAGAGCTACTTTTTGAAAATTTCTTGAAAAGCTTGTTTTTCATATTCCTGTAATATCTAATCGTCTCATTAAACCACGGGAGACACCTGCTTCGCGGATGGGACTGCTTGATCAGAACGGATGCAGAAATAGCTAGATATAGTATATTATAGAACGATGACAGTAAGCTATCAATCCTTCCAACTGAGAAATCAAGCTTAATGTGTGAAAGATGTGATTTTAGCATTGAATTATGAATAATATTTATTTGAAAAAGTTGAATTTGAATCAATAGTTCAACGAACCTTCGCGCTTGTGATGAAAGGAAATACGCATTACTGGATGATACGGACCCTCACGAAAACTTAAAGGTAGATAACGATTAACACTAACCTCAGGAAAATTGGCAAAGCAAAGATCAAACAGTCTACCATTGCAATTAGAATTACGGTTGTATTGAACTAAATTATGATCAAATAATTCATTAAAGAACACAACAGCTCTATCAGATGTTGAAGTAGGAATCAAACAGCCAGAACAATCACTGTAACACCAAGTGACTTGAGGCAAATTGAAGTCACCCAACACAATGACAAAATCAGTAGGTTTAGATTGCTTGGCCACTTCACAAATGTGGGCGGCCTGTTTCTTATATATGGAGATATCCGGATTTGGGAGAATATAGGGACAGATTACATATAACTGTTTATTAGGAAATTCCTCTCGAATGGGGATAAATTCAACGTCGGGAGTTGTGGGAAATTCAATTGAATAGGACGGGCCTGCCGCAGATATGACAATTAACGCACCGCCACCTTTGCGATACCGTCGATCATTTCGTCGATCAAAACCTGAAACGAATTGTGGAATAGTTCCGACGAATGTAGATCAGGTTTTAACCAAGTTTCAGTGAAGACCAAACAGGAAAACTCCGTGCTGACTGAATTAAGGAAAGTAAAACGAATTTTTGAGTTTAGCCCCTCAACATTTTGGTAAATGAGAGGGAATGAGCCTGAAGAAACACTTCGTTTTTGGAAGGGGAAACAGTTACTGCATTAGTATTAGTATTACGGGGACTATCTCGAGAGATAAATTCCTTAATTAGGGGTCAAACTGGCCACAATGGTTTGTTTAACAACATACCCACGTTTTCCGTCGGAACTAGCATTGTAAAAGACGAGATTGCCCTAGATTGAGAAGGAGCCAATTTGAATTGACTGTTGGGACTTGCGCCGCAAGATAACTTTGTATGTTATCCACGGATGTATCAGGTGCCAGTGTTGACACAAATATGGCCTTCCTGGGAGGAACTGCCGTCAAGCAAATGTCATCTCTACTAGGAACAGTAGGGTTCATGGCTGGGGAGTTTTGAGATGGGAAGAATAAAGAAGGGGTAACCACACTTGCACGAGCAACTTCTGCGACGTGGCCAGTTTGGTGGCCAGCGTTCATGCTCGAACAGCCCGGGGCAGAGGACGATTTATTATTCTCTTTCTTATTTTTCGGCGATGATGTCAGAGTAGAGTGAATGACGTCTCTGGCAGGAGATATTCTTGCCACATCAGCATAGCTCAAACCCGAAGGACTTCCCGTCTTATTTGTAACTTTTTTGCAACCGACCGACTCAACGATAGCAGAAACAGTATCGTTCTTTGTAAACATTGACGAAGAGCTAGCTTGTACCAACGAATCAGACTTAGGAAAGCTCAGAAGTGACGTACCGCACGGTACGCTACGAGTTGCAACTTTTCTAGCTGGGGAAGAAGATGAGTACTATATATAACGACACTCGGCAAACCTAGTCTTAATTATTTCAAACTTCTCCCACAAGGGACCGAGAGTTTTGCTCAAATCTGAGAAAGAATTTCTCGTCCCCGTGAAGAGTTTGTAGAAATCAATGTCACGCTTCTTACAGTCAGGGCATGACCATCGTCAGCATTTTGAGGGGTCAAGGATTGCATCAGCAGCACGGCCATTAAGACCAGCGGCCTTTGCATGGTAAAAACGTTCGCAGAGCCAGCACGAGATAAATCGTTCAGATTCTGGGCCTGTTCTCACCTGACATGGTGTAAATAGACAATCCATGTTCAGTGAAACACGGCAGAAGGAGATTATGAAGAGAGAAGAAAAAAAAATAAAAATAAAAATTAAAAAAAAAAATAAAAATAAAAATAAAAAAGAAAAAGAAAAACAAAAAACTAAAAAGACACAAAAATTGTCGACAAATTAACCCAAACTGTAAACACAGATTAAGTGAAAACCAAGAACTTTGATTGTTGGTTGCAGAAAACTAAATTAAATTTCACATATTACAAATAATCCGATTATATATCGCGGAAGATCAGAAGACATGGGTCACCAATCTCACCAACGTTGCCTTCTCCTTGCGTAGTGTTGTACATAGCGCCGTAGGTATGACCTCTTTCTATGCGCTGTTTGGGCTGAACATGATACAACACGAGTACTCAGGCAATGCAGCTTGGAAGCTAGGATGAGTCCGAGACAATGATGCTAATATTAGGTTCATACACGAGAAATTGGAAGTGGTGCCAGACGTTATCACTAAGAAACTGAAGCAGGCGTATGAAAAGGACCGACCCGCAACACCCGAAATAGACCTGTCCAATTCAAGATAGGGCAAATAGTGTATAGGAGAAATTTTAGGCTTAGCAATATGGCGGAAGTGTATAACTCAAAGTTGGCACCAGCAAACACTCGATGTCTATTTACTAAGGCGATAGGGAATTCATGGTACGAACTCAGTACAGAAACAGGGAGGAAGCTAAGAGTACACCACGCTAAAGATACGTTCTCCGTTTAAAGCCCTTGCATGCAGTCGGTAGAGCATGAGACTATTAATATCAGGGAGTGGGTCGAAGCCTCACGTTTGTCCGTAGTTGTTAGTGTATTCACAGTTAGTCGGTCCGCGTACTATTTGACTTATACAATCCATATCGCCAGCGATATCGATGGGTCAGAGATGTAACGTCCACGAACAAAGACCAGAAATATCGTAATAACGGCATACCGTTATTCGATATCGCGTTATCGCAATAATAGCGGCTTGCCGCTATCCATGAAAAGAAAAAAAGGTTTCGAGGTAAAGTTTTTTTGGTTTTTGTTAGACAAAAAGCAGGGAGCCTGTTTTTGAAAGCGCAACAGAAAAGTTCTGATTTGTCTTGGACAAATTTATAGTTAATAAAAATCAAAAAGACTTTCATGTGTTTCGTTATGTTGTTGAAGAAAAAAGACACAAAAAAAAATTCAAATGTATTAAAAAGTTGGAAAGCAAAAAGTTAGTTAACGTTCAAACTAAAGTATAGCTTAAACATTCTCAATAAGTAAAAATCTAGTAAGTAATTTAAGAAATCAGGTTATTGTGTATTTTGTATGTAAAAATTAAGTACAAATCAACAATTCCTCAAATATTGAAAAAATATTATGCTTGAAAAGAAACAAAGAAATTATGCAAGTTGTCATCTACAAAACAAAAACAAACGCTTAATAAGTAATCTATAGAGCGAACGGTAGCTTTAAACAAATGAAAAAACATTTGCACATTATATGGATTATAATCGATGTCTTTGATTTACAATATTTTATTGTGTATTGCATACGTTCCTAGTGTAAAAGTAAAACTATTAGAATTGAGCATTGCCGATTTTCCTGGACCTTTTTTTTTGAACACCTGAATATATGAAAATACCTCAGGGTGGGGTTGCTAATATCAAAATTTATGGAGTGTGTTTGGTAACGAAGGAATTGGGGGACTATTTCAACAACAATAACTTTCCGGACCTTCCAGAAATCAACTAAAGCAACAACCCTTTGTCGTAAACATGAGCCAAGATCATATCATCAATGCAAATTTGGAAACAACACAAGATTATAACAATACGCCGTGGGTAAGGAAAGAGACAGTGGCATCGAGTCCATTCTTGTCATCAATGTACGTATAAATGGTAAGCTAAATTTAAGAACTCATTTTTGGATCTCCACTGTAACTTTTTTTAAAGAAATTAGCAAATAAATAGAATAACTAGCTAAGACATCAAAAAGGATGAAAATTAAAATTAAAGGTGCTTGGCTAAAAATGTGTGGCTAAGCGTTATACCCAGCCGCTGAAACGGGGCATGAGTGGGTGCACACGCGAGTGAAGGTGGGTGGACTGGGAATACGCACTGACCGACTGATAGTGACCTGCTTTGTATCTCGTAACGATCAGCTTTACATCTGCTCTGACTTAGAACTATATGAAACTATCGAAACCTTTTCGATATCGTCTCTAGTCAATTGTCCTTGCTCACAACAACAAAACCATATTTATCACTCCAACACTCACTACAAATCGGCAAAAAATTTTTAAATGAAATAACAACAATAACATGATCATTGTGTATATGTCTCACATTCGTTTCATCTTGCGTAAATATTGTTATCATATTTGCATTATCACGTATTAGATACGTGGGAATTGTCGTGTGTGTTTGACATAAATGAAAACAGTCAATGTCTCATGCAAAATTAAAAAAAAGGTTTAGTTTTTTTTAAATTATTCTTTATTATATAGTGTCCCCATGCATAGGTATCAATGCGTGTATAGCTGATCTTTGATCGGAAAACATTCGTGGGATCATAATAAAATTTGTTTTCATGTAAACATTTTCTAAAGCCATCAACGGTCAGCTTCACCGTAGCACATTCTACTACAACTTTAATTTTCTTTGTTTTTTTTTTGTCTTCATCGATTTTAAAAAAATACATTTTTGATTGAGTTTTGATTGAGTTCATTATTTTTCCATTACATTTATCTGTCATCATTCGTAAAACTTTCATATTCAATAATGGAACGTTGAAAACATTTTGCTTGGAATATGCAGACATATCAAAATAATAGTTGATGTCAAATCGAATGTCATATAAGTGTTTGTTCTAATATCATAAGTAAATGGAACAGTATTCACATAATTTATAAGAATATTTTCCTTGTATTTATGCTCCATGTAATCATAATGAACTTTGTACATTTTCGTTTTTGATAATTCTAAGACGGTAAAACCAATGTAAATTGATTGGTGTTGTACTCAACACGTACTTTGTTCATTTGAACCAAAATCATTTCGTCTGCAATTTTATCTAGCTATAAGAGCTCTCGATCTTCTATCTATACTCTCCCATTCGCACACTATCCGTAGAGTTAGGACTCAGATGAAGACAGCTTTATTCAGCAACTTGAAAAAATTATGTTTAAAACAGTTTTTACCTAACGTTCTGTGATAATTATTCATATCAATGTATTTTTTCAAGCAGTCCGACTGAATGAATTTAAGAATTTTGTGTATTTTTTTAATATTTTTCCCGAGTGGTGGAGTAGGTGGTTGTGATATTCGTGTAACGAAGATGGATATTCTAAGTCTAATTCCAACATATAGCCTGTATCTAAATTATCTTTCGCCTCCGGTAAATTGATATTTTCCAAATCTTGCAAATCGAACCATTCAAAGTTTTTGTAGCGTACACATTATGACATGGCACAACCATGTAAATTGTTTACATCCAAGTAAATTAGATAATCTGATCCTTCATTAGGGTCATAATCGCTTACATATTTATTATTAACTATCTTTTAGAACACTCTTATACCTTTGACGTCGATTAATAATTCCTAATCTACTATTCTTGTCTTCAACATTGCATCCTAAGACAAATCGGGTGTGGTATAATGTTGATAAGGATCTAAATTATAAGTATTTTTATATACTTTTCGAAAATTTTCAAAAATATCACATAATAGAAAAACATCCACTTTGAAATATAAAGTAAAGTATTCCAGACTTTGTTAGCATGTTCAGAGTCATGCACAGTATAAGATTCATTTAATGAAAACGCACGGACGAGGTAGTAATTGTGTTTCTTCAAGTCGAGCAATGGAATCTAGATAATCATAAGGAAAGACGCCCTTAATTTTCACCAAATTGAATTCATTATCGTTGCGATAACTTGGTCTCATAATGATTGAATCTGTATTGGAAAAGTATTCAGCCATTTTTTTTTAAGTTTGATGGCATGGGCAGCATGAAAAAGTTTAGTTCAAAAGAATTTTTAGCTAACGTCCTTTGTTACTTTCAAACTGTTTTGAAAGATTAATAACCAAATTTCATTACGAATTCATTTACACGATACATTCATCAACAGACTAGCTATAACCTACAATAATATGGTGCTGTATTTTTCGACAAGAAAAAACCTAAACAACAATATAACGTCGTTCGAGTGCTTTGCAGTGTCTTAAACTCCGCCAATGCTCCCAGGATTGAAGAGTTGAGTAGCAGTGGTATTGTATCGGCGATGGTGCGGTGTTTAACAAAAAGTAAATGTCCCCGGTTGCAATTACAGCTTTTAACTGCTTGTAATCTCAACCTTGAAGGGAGAGCACAGAATATTGATCCGATTGATATTTTGCCGTTGCTAATCGGCGTTTTACGTAGCCACAGCGCGAACGTTAGAAGTGTGGCCACTGATACCATTTATGAACTACTTGTCGAAGCTGACCCGAAACTGGAGTCTTCAAGGGAGAACAATCAGCAAATTTTGTCAATTAGTTGCGATTATGTGTGCTTGGAAGAGTTGTAGGGTTTTCATATCATACACGACATACTTGCATTTCTTAAGACATCTTGAATTGATTTATACTTTCAATGAAAGCGATTCCTTAAGAAAAATCCAAGAAATGACAACTAATTCGAACACGCAACTCTCTCTGTTAGCTGCAGATATTGTTGGATTTTGTCATTCGAATCAAATTAGAAGTTTTCAATTATTTTAAATTGTTTGTACATAAAGTATAAATTTTTGGATTTGTTGAGTGGTTGTATTTATACAAAAATTTCGTTGCACTTTTCTATTAAAATTTAACATCATGTTTACTTATTTAGAATACCGTTGTTCAGTTTTCATTCATTTTTTCTCTGCTCTAGTTTTCTGGTTTACTTCAAAAGGCTAACTAAAGTAATTAGGGTAACTAGCCTCTTATCATGTGTTTGCTTTGTGTATCTTCCCACACTTTTATCATTCATTTTATCTCCGCTTTGACCACGTTGCGCGTGAGAAGTGATTTGGCCCTGGTAAACATATTGTTGACTCAATCAATGATCCTAGGTCAAGGACACTAAAATCAATGAGGTGAGAAGACCCTTCGATGCATATCACGTCGTTATGTAGCTTGTGGTGGTTTCCTACTTGCGGAAACATTTACTGCGTTTTCGTCCACATCTACAATTGCAACCGCACTCTCTGTTTTCACTAAATTTGCCTCATCTTCCCAAAGCCCACAACTAACTCTTCCGCTTTTAAATATCCGCCGTTAATATTATCTTTCGTAAATATTGTTACGAAAATCCCAAATTCTGTTAATGCTAACTAATTGATTTTCGTAAGTAATAAATTCCCTAGTGCATATTCGCGGCGCGTCATACAGCTGCCGGCCGAGGGAAACGATTAGCAGAAAAGCAGGTTAACGGATTAAAAATGAAGCCATGAAGTTAGGTGATCGTAACATGCTTGTAAAAATGTATATAAATAGACTATTTGCGGAAGACAGTTTTTAGTCGTAAGAGAGCATTCAAGTAAAGAAAAACAATATGTATTGAAATTCTTAATAAATTGTAAATAATCCTAGCCTTAAAGAATAGATTGTAAATAAAGAAACTTAGAGTAAAAGAATTCTGAAGTGCATTTCTCTTGGAAATAATATCCACGATCTAGTGATAGGAACCGTATCTTAGAAAAGCGGAAATTTGTAACAATGTGTTCGTTTGCCCGTTAGTGGTTACTGCTCATTCCAAGTCTGATGGAACATCTTCTCAGTCCTTTAAAACTGAAAAGTCTATTCCCCCAAATGAAGGCAGTATTCTCTCTCTACAGCAATGTCGGACGTTGTTGGTGCAGCTGTAATAGTTGTCGCCGCAACTTTCCATGCGGACAATCAGCTTCTCCTATTTATTTTTATTTATTTATTTTATTTTAATTCTACTCACACATGAAACTCGACTAAACAAATAACAGTCGAGTTCAATTGACTCTTAAAGCAAAACTTATATTAATTAATATTAAAACATAATACAATTAAAAATAAAACAAATAAAAAGGAAAAAAGAAAAAAAGAAAAAAAGCATGTACGCAACTAGCATAGAGCCACACTTACAACCGGTACAGCACCAAATTGCAAATGAACCCCTACGCCATCGCAAACATGCATAAGCTTGGCGACCGATAATAGTTAACATCAATTAATTTTCGAATCACAATGACTTTCTATGGTTAAAAGCTAGTAAAAGTACGACATTGGTAAATCTCGTGTATAAAGTAATGTTACTTTAATGGACTTTAAAGAGTCCGATAATGAAAGTAGGTGATAGACGCCATGTAGGTTCTTGCAAACAACCCTGAACGGGTTAAATAACTCATAGTTATATTTACACTGACTAAGCTTAGCAAAGATAAAGTGCCTAGAGAAGCGGTTAGGGACATTAAAGCTAATTCCACCAAGTAATAAAGACGAGTCAATAGCACCATTTATTACTTCGAATACAAAGGAAACGCCAAAAACCAATCTGCGTTTCTCAAGAGACGGTAAGGACAACAGAAGCAACCTATTTTCATAATTTGATAGAAGCACCCTATTTTCATAGCTATCACAGCGACTACGACTTAGCTTTGTCGGACGCTCAAAAATCAATCTTGATATCTGGTTTCTTGTATCTCTGCATCGTCAAATTCAATTTGCGTAAACAAAGGCACAGCCGACGAATTCTTTTGAATTATCCGTAAACACATTTTTCGTTCTGAGAGAACGTATTCGTGACGTTACAACCAGAGTCAATCCGTCTACACAATTCTTGTCTCATCAAAAAACTGTTAACTTCTTTTCCTATAGCGTCATGTCTTTCTTTGCCTACTGAGCTTGAATTTATATGTGTTCTCATTCCGTAGCCGTATTTTGCACAGGCACCACCATTCGCTTACCACCTCGCGGGATATTGAAAGAAATCAGTTTCCGTTTATCCAAATGCATCACCATTCACAAAAGCTAAGCCGTCGCTTATTCGAAGGTACTTTTTCATCTCAAGAACGACGTGAGTAGAGCAGGATTTAACCTTAGGGTTTATGCGTAGTAAGCGTCTTTGTACATCCGATTAGAAAATGCCGAGTCAATAAAAACAGGACTATAAATGTACTAAGTTGTTCTTCCACAACAGCCAAATTTTAAATGGTTACCCAAATGATGTCAAAGCAGACAAACTATTATTAAAGGCCAATTTAATTTGCTTCATGAAACATGAATTCTGCTAAGTAAAACCTATAATATTCTACGACCAGAATCAACGGGCTTAAATGGATTGGCTATTTTCAAATGTAAGCAATTTGGAGGCGCATTGTCGTGGCTACAACTATTATTTTGTGTTAAAGTAACGCTTGTCTTAATTTTTCATTCCTGTAAAACTGACCGTTGAATAATATTAAATAGATCTCTTTACAGCTGAACCAATAGACATGGTTTATTTGAATTTCGCATATAATAGTATACATGTGTAGTTATACATCATTATTATATAGTTCTTCTCTATTTTCAGGACACAAAATATCGTTCTTGGTTGGAACATACCGTAGGTAGGAACATACCGTAAGTATCTCAACAATGTAATCGTGGTTTTCTTGGATTTCCCAATTCTGTTTATTTTAGAGAAAGATTCTTCCCTGTTGCTTATCGGCTTTCTCTTTGCGATAGCATAACTTGAGCATATCTTATGTGCTTATTTACTTTTTTTTTTTGTTTTGGATAGACTTCTACTTGTCTTCTTTTTCTGACTTCTACTGTTCCATTAATGTTTGTTCATTTTCAGGTAGTGTCACTTACGCGTTGTCCGATTGCCTACCCAAGATTCGGGATTCTTTTCTGACTGTGAGCCTTATCGTTGTATAATTCATTAGAAAACCGAAAAGGATTAGTTTTGACTGCAACATTGCAAATATTTTTTGTTTAGCGTTAATTTTTAATTTAAGTAAGGTGAAAAATTTTGGAAATGCAATGTGAAATATAAAAATATCAGTTCAAATTTCGAAAGAGCCTCATGAGCCGAAGTGGTCCAACTAGCGTTAATAAATTTAATTTCAAAATGCATGTATACCTTTTTGCGAAAAACGCCGCAAACTCCTTCGGTGGCTTAATATTATGTATACAAAATGCTCTCAGTTTGCATAATTGCCTGTAAGATGTTACCAGGTTATTCAAACATCTGACTTTTGAAACATTTACGATGTGTCTAGTAAATAAACGCTGTATACCTGTGTTGTTTTTCAAGGTTTGCAGACCAAGGCTCAAAAAACAGACTTTCTATAATTTATAATCAAAACGAAATATATTCACTTATAAGACCTTTCAAACACCGAGAACAAAATAAAAAATTTATTGTTGAAGGACGTACTGATACGCATATGTATATATATCCGCATGTTTGCACTTCTCGTAGTTAATGTAACTACTAATTTCGTAGTCAGAAATCGTTTACTTGGTCGTGATGAAGACACGAAAGCAGTACAGAGACATTACATAGATTATATTAGAATTGTCCAAAGGCGACCAGTGGCATATGCTACAATAAATAACAGTGTATTCGTGTGTGGGTATATTGTAGTGGACTTCTGTTTATGTGAAGTAGAAATTAAAATTTGGCTTTGTGAGAATGAATCAAAGTGGAAACACGCAACAAATAGACGCTAAATTTGAGACAGATAGGTGAATGTTAAACAATGCAGGGACAAGTGTTGCTGTAGCTATTATTGAGTTTCAAATTCTCTGGTGTCATTGCCAAATGAGCTAACTCGGAGCAGCAATGGTAGAAAGAAAGATGTGACCTCTACCAAACGCAAAACTATGGCATTTTCTTGAATTGTATAGATTTCCTACTAATTCTGAAGCAGAATTTGTTGTCAGTATTCAATATAAACTATGTGAGACAATTTTAGAGTTTCGAACTAGCTACGCTATCAAATCAACTAATGAGAAGTAATCAAGCTGCACAAACCTGCTTAAATTTTCGCGCAATTAGTTTACTAATTACTTTTCCTTTCACGATAGTTACTTACAAATGATTTCTAACTCATCCCAATCTAAGAATCCTGTCACACCGGGATTACCTTGAGGTATTCATGTAGAGCCTAATTCGTTTGTTCTGCACTTTTCTGTCCAATTATCTCATGTCTTAATGTGTATTGATGGTGTTAAAATATTCTCCTAACTGAACACAGAGCCTTACTAATCTGATTTAAATAATTTCTTTACATGGGTCTCGTTCAATTCCACGATATTATATCAAAAGATATATAAGAAGCTGTTTTTCTTAATACGAAATTCATTCGTAATTTCGTAATCGATCACGACACGGTTTATTACTACAGTTTAGCAAACACTGCGACGGTAAATCTCTACCGTAATATTATATTACGCCATGTAAAGCAAAACCAGGACAAGAAATAGTAAATTAATTGTTAAGGGGAAAAATCTAAAGTCTGCAGATGAAAACAAAATTAAATTTGCGGAGGTCTCTGTATGGCTCATCAAGCTTTCCGGACGTTCTACAGCCAAATTTTTTCTAAATTCACGCTTAATGTTCCCATGCAGAATATAATACACTTTCACATTAGTATCCAAATTCATTACAATAAAATCCGCTTGTCTTATTAGTAGTTTATTTATTCTATGCGTGCAGTTTCTAGTCGCTAAAGTTGCAGGCATTAAGTAAATTACAAATCTATCGAATAACATGCAATAACAGTGACTAGGAAAATTGGGATGTCTTTTTTTCTGTAGCCTATTGTTTCTCTAGTTGATAGTAGCTAGTACCGAGATTTCACGTTAACCAGCAGTCGAGAAGTCAAAAGCATCGGTCAGTTGGCCTAATCTAACTCTTATGGATGGGGTTATTAGCGGGCAATGTTCGGTTATGAGTTGTCCTCGAATTGCGACGAATCTAATTTTAGTGATACATAATGGTACTCGTACTGTGATAACTCTACGGTTTTTCATCTTGGGCCTCGGTTTTAAATATAAATACACAGCAAGCAATGCTGCCCCTGACGTGGTCAACTCCTCCATTAACAACATGTGATAATACATAAGCTAAGTTTTGGACCAAAACGAACTTGAGACTTCCTCACAATATCCTCCTCAATCCTCACAATAAGCGCCTAAGAGAAATACAGTTAAAAAGAATACAGTTAAAAAAATTCGGAAAATTATGAGTTGGCTCGTGTGACAAAATTCAACAATATCAGGAGTGCCGTATTTTCGGTTTTCTTAAGAGTTGTCTTTCGCAATACAAGTCATCAGACGTTTTATAAAACAAAACCATGTTGTATATGATTTACCAAATCCACAATTCAGACATGTCACATACTACTTAGTAAGAATCCGACGATTTCCTTATTGAAACTTATCAAACTTATTGAAAATACTTAGAATGACATTATAGTCCCAAGGGAAACGAAAGCATTAGTTAAAAAGCAAAAGACTTTGCTTAGTAATACACAAATATTTTTGAAAACATAGCCTCAGTAGAGAAAATGTCCCCGCTATCAAAATGGCACGATTTTTCCAAATGTATTGAAAATATTTGGAATTATTTATATAACCTCTTAGTAACAAGGACATTAGTTAACAAATAAAAAATTATATTCCGTCGTGACCAAATCTTTTTATCACTTAAAAAAAAAAAAGGAGCTCAATTTTCATACTCTATAATATTGAATTTGATTTTTTCTAGAAAACGAAGGCATTCACAGTTTTTGTTTTTACAGACGTTGTACACGCGTTCTTTGACAGGTTTGGGTCGTTTTCAAATTCTTTTGCAAGTTTGTACGCGATATCTTCTTTTTGTGAACAGGAGAATATTTACCACAAATAGTGCAGAATTATGCACACAGATATATGGTCAGCTGAAAAGACGAACATGCTTAGCTGCATTCCAAATTTGAAAATGGTCAAGAATTTACAATAGCTTATGATGTTTTTGAACCTTGATTTTGTGTGTTATGACACATTATAAAATTAAGTAGACTTGGCCGATTTTTTCCATTTCCGTAGAGGCAAAGGTTTCTACAAAATATACGTTCGAATTTTTGTAGATTATGAGTAATGAGCAAAAAAGCAATTTTTTAATCCTTTTGAAAAACAGAGATGTCCTTACTTTACGTAGTATTGCAGCGCGCCCTTCGACCGATTTGCCCCATTTTCAATATCAACCTGCGCGTAAGAACTTTCACTGTTTCTGTCAAATTTGAAGTCGATAGCTTCGTTTTTACGACGAGCACCATGTTTGAAACAGATGCTACACAGACGGACGCATGGACATACTTAAATCGATTCATAATTTTATACTGATCGAGGTCTCTGAAAATTCCTTCTGGGCGTGCCAAACGTTTTGAGAAAATGAATAAACCCCCTTTTCCTTCGGTGGTGTTTATAATAACACAATATTTTGTTTTGATTGTTTTTTTGTTTATTTCTTTGTCAACAAGAACAAAATTTGTAAACAAAGTTTTCGGGTTAAACGTCGCGACAAATACTACTTCGTAAGAATTAGACGGTGTTTCCAAACATATTGGAGATAGCTCAAATGTGTTTAGGTCCCACAGGTAACAAAGACATTACGTTAAAAGAAAAGTGTAAATTTTGTTATAGGTGTGTGGAGAGTGCTTTTAAAATTATATTCTTATACAATAAATATGGATTTATAGCAAAATTTCGTTGCATTTTCTTTTATTAAAATTTACAGTCACGTCTGCTTACATAGACGACGTTTGTGGGTTTTTCATTCATTTTTTCTCTAAGTTTGCGCTGACTAATGTAACACGGAAAACCGCTTAAGATAGACCCATTTTTTATTTAATATATATATTCAGAATCATTGTTAAATCGATCATTCTAAATCAGTCAAATTGGTTCACTGATGTGTTTTGACCGAATGATGAACACTATTGAAAATGGTTTGGATCAGTCCACTTTTTCGACGTCCCAATATAACGTCTTGGTCATGAAAAAAATTTTTTTAGTGCAGATTTTCTAGGTTTTATTATTATGCCTATAATAATAATTTGATATAAAAATTAAATGTTATGAGTTTTGAAAACGTACCACAATTTTTGAGCACAACCATTTTTCCGGAAAGTAAGGCGTTATTTCCGTACGTAAGTAAGTTTATATAAAAACAGAGTATTATTTTTCTGTTCTACGGTAGAAATAAGAAATGTGTTAGACAATGTGGGGTAGGATATTCAATAGAAGTCCTAGCCCGACTATAATGTTTAAACATGTTTCTCAATTATAATAGCGAGGAGCAAATTGTCTGACCTGGCGAGCACACATTATCTTTTACAATTTTGATATGGCCGTGAGGTAAGAAATGGTTTGAAACACGAAGAAGAAATAGAATGCAATTTCTTTGCCTGTTTGAAGGATTTTAATGTAAAGGTGAATTGTTTTCTGTTAAATTTAAACAATTTTCAAATTTCATTTAAATGTGTTTATTATAAGGGTTTAAATCAACTTACAATTTTTTTATTATATATAACAAGAAGCAGCAAACAGGTACAGCTCATGTTATTGTAGTGACTAATATAAAATTTCTCGGAATTATCCCTAATCGAAATTGCTTACCCGTTAATAGCTAACAATTGGTATACAATCGAATCAATTTCTTTCAGGATAGAACATTCATTTAGAAAAATTTATAATTTGAAATATTTTAAAATAAAGTCCTATAACAAGAAAATGGGGATAAAAAATAGTACCCAAAAAAACAAACCTTTAGAGTGACTGACTTGCAACAAATAGCAAAAGAATTTGCACAAACCGAGCAGCAAGAACAGTACAGTGCCGCGTACTCGCTTTGCAGCGCTCGCTTTGTTTTTGAATAAAGGCTCGCTTCTCATGAAGCTCTAATATTGGAATGGTCGCATTACGTGAAAGACCATTATCCAAATTTAGCAAAATTAACTTTGCTTTCAGAAATAGTTTTGTCATGTAGTAATGAAAATAAGACCTTTCTGTGTCATTGAAAAGCCTACTTCACACAAAAAGCCTTACAATTTGTCATACAGAGTCCAATTCTCGTGCAAATATGTCGAATTACTGTTGAGACCGCCTGTGGGTCGTAATCTCTCGCCGTCTTTCGTCCTTGGACAGGAAGTCACCAGTATACCAAATTGTGTCAAAATATCACAAAACTTTTGTCCAGTTGGTTGGGCGCAAATTCCATTGATGGACATTAGGTCGACACACGAACAAGAAGAAAGACATGCCGACCGATAAGCTTGTCCAGTTAGAACATGATTCTGCTTCACGATGCTATATGCATGGGAATACACTTAATACAACATGTGCCACAAATATGAACATTGTGATATTTTTTGGTTTTGTCGACTTAAAATTCCAAGAAAATGCACGATATTTTACAATAGCGCTCCCACAGCAATTGCCCATTCCGATACTTTCGATGGTTGACCCATTTTTGACAGTCGGCTCTTAACATAAGTAAGGAAGACCGTAACATCCATTCATGATCTTGCTGCGAAACTTAACTCATTATAGCTACTACCGCAGGTCAATCGCAATTAAAGCAAGATCTCCTGCCAGAGTTAAAGAGCGCTTCTTAACTATTTAGCTTGTTATAGCCCATCTAAAACGAATCTAGATATTTGAATAAAATCCAAATTGAGGCTGAATAATTTAATGGACTGAATTTCCATCTGCTTTGCTTTCTTCAGTCATGGTAATGCTTAGATTGGAAGTTTTGATGTCTCTACCGTAACGCGGATAGAGGGATTCGAAAAGCCCTAATGTTAAAAAAAAAATTTATTTCGAATAATTCCGAAAAACTTTTCGGACAAGTTTTTTCATTTTTAGCTTTTAAATTAGATATTTGTGTCGGTTCATGCCATTGATTGATGTCTTGTGGGAAATTTGTTGAACTTATTTGAAAGAAGATTATATAAATAATAGTTGCTACTTTAGGAATAACAATTTCTAGCTTTATTTTTTTCGTGATAACTATTGGTTGATTAGGAAATATTTATACCCTGCACTACTTGTGTACTTGTGTGTAGTATAGGGTACATTGAGTTTTTGCGAACGTATGTAACATGCAGAAGGGATTAAGATAGACCCGCATTTTATTATACCGATCGATTCAGAATTATTTTCTGAATATATAATGGACAAATGTTTTAGACATCCATGTCGCTAAAATGTCATTGGAATGAAGATAGTGTTCATTTCGTTGCGGACACTCATGGAAATTAGTTGAATTATTTTAATTGTTAGTAGGCTTTGAATTGTTCGGTAATCCACAAAAGTGCGATTGTGACTTGTAAGCACACTCGTGAAGAGATTAAGGATTGGAAATGTTTAACAGTTGTTAGGCTTTGCTCGTCTAAATTACATTGCTATTTAAAATCTATTCAATGTCGCTGAGAAACCCAATGCTATCAGAATTATTGCGGATTATAGACGCGACAGAGGAGATTACGATTTTCTTACATGGAACGAGATCAGATATGACAGAGCTTAAACGTTTCGATGTGGTTAATTTGACAGCAGGCAAAAACTTCGGAACATTTTAGAAGTCTTCAGCATTAAACGTATTTGCGGTATTTGTGTTGGGATGAGCACATTACTTCTCCAGTAAGAAGGGACGTTAATTCAAGATTTTCTGCATCATTAAATATTCTTGTTGATGTAAGAGACAGCAATTGGTCTTCAATATGTCTATGGGCTAATTAAATTTTTTTTTTCGACTGTCGCTTAGACCGATAACTTGAAATGGAGTGGAGCGTGGCAACCTCTTACAATTTTAATTTTTCAGTTTCGTTAACTTCAATAGTTCGAACTTGTGGGCAAACCATACTTCGACGACTGCTTGTAATATTCTGGGCAAAGTAGACTTCGATGCAGAGACACTCTTTTAGTACGTTAAGCAGCCAATCAATCAATAAATATCCCAAGGAAGAGGTAAAGGAATATTTAAATCTTTGAATATGAGAAAACTAAACCATTTCGTTATTATCAATTTCTTTTTAATAGCATCGTCAGACTTAAAGTCCAATTTCCAAACTTTTTTCGTTCTGATCTATAAATTGAAAAGGGGCGAGCTGCAGCTGATTTACTATGAAGGCTTAGTTATATCTTCAGTTCATAGTCTCTTGGTTGTCGAAATGCCCGACTAAAGAGCTCGACGTAAAGAGAATTTATTTCCGCAGATGGCCACAATTCGCTTTATACCTCAAGATTCAAAACGTACCTCTTAATTTTCAAGGTTCTAATTTTCAAATATTGTTTTGTCAACTTTCTGCTTCAGGTAAACTTTGCCTCAATTTTTTTATGCAGAAAGTTTGCTTTAATAACAAAGTGTTTGCAATTTATGAATTTATTCAAAAGTGAATCGTTTGGCTAAAGAAACAAACGACAATTTGAATGCGTGCGTGCCAAAAAATATTATAAATGTAAAGATATAACTTTTTGTTATTCCTTTAATGATAGTGGTGATATCGGAATACAAATTTTTCACCTCAAATAAAGGGAGAAATTTTTTCGTGGTATTGTGAAAAGTCCAATATCAATGAAATTCTCATGATTTCCTTAGTAACTGTTTGAAGATAAATAATCGGCAAAAAGCCTTATGTCTTTTTAACTCTTAATTTCCACGTTTTTGTTTATTATCATTTCGAATAGATACGGTTTCTAGCACATGAATGCTGTAACTTATATCATTGTTGGTGGATCAATGAATGGACAATTTAAAGGAAATGAAATGATGTAAATGAATGTAAAAGTTTTTGAATTGATTTTTGAGGGGTTGCGGGTTTTTTTCATAACATCAGCAAAGGAAAGAACAATGCACGGGGTGAAGTCTATTGCAGTCTATGCACAATCTAAAGCGCGAGATTTATAATGTGAGTTATGTGTCAATATCATCTTGTCAGTATATAATTAGCAGATATTGTTGCAAGCTTAGTTTACCTTAGTTTACTTGTACAGGTGTCAGCTCTAAAAGCAGAGATTCTCAATCGAAGAAGTAGGAAAGAAATCAACGTAACACAGACGATTGCGTTTTGGTTATGAGGGTTTTTAAAAAAGTCTGTTGCTAGAACCCATGTCAGGCAACGCACATATCAAACTTGACGGTTTTCGATCAATAAATAAGCTCCGGAATTTACTCAATTTCAACAACTCTTCCAGCGCTCAAACATCGAAACCGGAAAATAATGGTGTGGTACCTATAACCCACCCAACCTCTCTGTTTTGCGCGCCGGAAATTGTTCATCGATTTGTTAAAAATAATGTTTATGTCGCTGTTGAGTTTTCTGATGATGACGATTTAATTGACCCAGAGCCACTTGGCAGCAATAAAAAGACATTCGCATCGACACTATTTTATATTCCAAAATATTTTTTTTATAAAAAAGAGCTAAAGTTCCAGGATAACTTGACATCGTCTGAATCATCCGCAAAGCACACTGACAACCCTAACAATATGCTTGTGTTTACTCTCAGCCCGATGTTAAACCGCCAGGCCTCTAGTAACAGTCATGGTTTTTCTAAAGATTCAATCTTGACTTCAGTTTCTATATTGTGTGATTTGTATTAGACCACCTCGGCCTCGCCTGACTATAATGTTTTCAAACATTAGCCTTATGTGGAGCAAGTAGTAACGATGTCAACGTAAATAAAACTGGAATACCTGGTAGTTAGCAAAATTGCATATTCTGCAAAAAAAATAAACACCAATGCCTTACCCCTCTCATACTCTAGAATTTATGGTGAAGTCTGAGATTTTAAATGAAAATCTAAACTACATAAGAGAGTGTATATATTTCGTGTGTGTAAGTGTTCCCCAACATTTTTGCTGTTTTTATCCTCTTTTGTCTAATTCTAATGAATTTCATGCATACCCAAATACTTACTTACGCTTTGCGCATTCATATACTGAACGTTTAGATGACCTTAATAAACATTTCTATAAACATTTCTTTACAGTTATAATTTTTAGAATATAGTTGTTTTTTGGCAGCTAAGCCCTCCTCTTTCACTTCCAGTCAAGTATATATTAGATGAGCTCTTTATCTCAATTTCAACTGTACTAGACTGCCTGGGTAAGTGCGTGTGAGTATCAGAGAAATGTTTAAATAAACCTATTCTACTGTATAATTTAGCTAATTAGTATGGTAGAGCATATGGAGGAACAAAACGGAGAAGTGTTTAAAAATTACGCGATATTATAGGAGATCGAGCTATTAGTACCACATAATAAAAACAATTTCACAATAACTTTCTTACTACAAGCGCAAAGGCTCACATATAAGCTACGTGTAACCAGCCTACTATCGACAGGACTAGAAATATACGAAGCAACGTTTTCTTGGCAATAGACCACTCCTACTGAGGCTTTCGGTGTAATCCCCGCGAGCATTACTTTTATTTTTGTTTACGCATTGGTTCGTATCTAAAGACGAAAGTTTTTAGAAGGAGAAAACGGTATACATAGACCACTTTTGATTTGCAATTTTAGCTACTTTATGTAACGTTAAATGTACCATAAAACCTAATTCATGTAAATTATTGTTGCACAACAAAGAAATATTTGTTAAAATTTCGAATAAATCAAAATTGAAGTTTTTCCGTTTTTATTTGAAGAAATTTACTCCTTTGATATAATGTTTTAAGTGTGTTTTGGAAAGGTTTGGAAAGGTTGGAAAGGTTAGGAAAAAAAGGAAAAAAAAGTTTTCATTCATGTATAAACATTGTAACGGTTCTTTCTTGGGCGGGGTAGATCTCAGCCAATCCAGAGTCCGTTTCCAAGACAATTTATTATTGATTGGACCTTTGGGATGTTCGTACTTTAGTTTAGTTCTTTATTTTATTCTATTTAATTTTTGTGGAGGATTACAAATGGTTTTTCTTTTATTTATTTATTTATTTTAGAGCGGTAGGCGGAAAAAAACCAGCCTGGTGGCCGGACGTTTCTTTCTTTTTTTATTTCTTCGCACGCACTTGTTCCGTTTATTAATTCCAAAGTTGCGGATTACCACAAAGAGACGAATTATTTCACGTGCCTCATAGCAGCCACGGGTCCCTTCCTAACTGGTCTTTGTAAAAAAAAG
>KK502875.1:111655-128089 GCA_000688735.1 Glossina austeni | reverse complement strand
GTCATTTGAACTCGACTGTTGTTTGTTTTAGTTGAGTTTCTGTATAAGTGAATAAATAAATAAATAAATAAATAAATAAAACAAACAAAATTTGTATAAAATGTAAAAAATACATATGTGAAAAATGTGCAATACAAAATGCTGTAATTGGTAAATAATGTGATGAAAATGCATAAAAGTAAATAAAACATACAACATCGAAAAGCGGGGAACGAGCTTTTATTGTAGCATCAGAAAAATATTTTGTTTACTATCTACTTTACTAAGATACATATGTTTTTTTGAAGCGGTCATTTGACTGCTCATGGTAGAATTAGGTATACATGAAATGTCGGTAGGCTTAGTGTTAATTTCTTCAAACATTGTTCATGTTCTAATTTCGCCTCCTTCATCTAGCAACGCAATTCGTGTTCTTTTTTATTCAAATCGCTCTTAATTTGCTCAGTGAATTGATTCTGCTTGACCTTAATTTTTCAAATTAAATTTCGCATTCAATATTTTGCGCCCTTAAAACGAATAGCTCCTCACAAGTACTACCGCGCTGGTTAAGCAGGCGTTACTTTTCTTGCATTTGCTTCAGCAAGTAATTCAAGCGTGTATTACGTTCCCGCTTCTATAGTCAAGTTAGATATTTGTACACCCAAACGGGACATTCCATCTCTTTCGAGGTAAGTTCATTACGCATGGTCTTCGAATGCTCAGTTGCTTCTCGACAATTCTCTTTTGTAAGCTCGTTACTTATTAACATAGGTTCATAGTTTTTTTTTAAGGCAAGCTGTACGTCTTCAAATACCTCTAACTCCTTACATTGGTTTCGAAGTTGATCGTACTTTTACTTGTTCCTCTAAGTATTTGGTCTGAGTCATCCACTTTTCTTATAACTCTTACAACTTATTTGCAAACTGTTACTGCCCGTAAATTCGGCATTTATGTTTTCTGTTTGATGCAATTCTGCTTTTAGAGCGTTTATTTCTTCGGTCGAACTTTCTTTGATCTTTTCGCTGTTCCCTAATTGCTCTTTTAAATTATTCAATTCCGCCTCGTAATTACGTAAAGAATTTTGTAATCTTTCCTTTGTTTCTTCCAACTCTTTATTGTTATGTTCAAAGATGTTTAGATCATTTTTAAGCAAGTTTGCGTCATCGAGCACTGAACCTAATTTACGGGCCAATTCCAAACTCTTCTTTTGCGACACTACAATTTCATGATCAAGGAATTTGATCTTATTCTTCTCAAGTGGATGATGCATATTGATGTTCTCCATGTAACTCGCGAACACATTAAATTGGGCGGTGGGAGCACAACTATCGGTTTCCAAATCAGATTCAGACAGATCAATCAGAGTGCATATGTAGTGCTTCACGCAACTGACCATTTTCGTGTTCCTTTTCACGCAACTGCTTGTCAATGACAGAAACGGCCAAACTTTGCGGATCATTAGACGTGGACTCACTAAAAACTTCAGAAGCGCGTGAAAATGATGGATCAACCTCCACCGAAGCGTTTGATCCGACTACACGCGTCTCAGCAATGAATTGTTCCAACTCAATTTTCGCATCGTTGAGATATTTAATCGTGCTGTCTCTTTTCTCAATCTCTTCAGTAAGATCATTGATTTTAAATTCCAAAAGCTCAATGTGTTCACCGCAAATTTCAATTTGCCATTCATTATAGGTGAGCTTTTCTTCCGCAAGAATTTTCTTTTCTTCTTCTTCTGTGGTCCTAAAGATTTCATTCAATGTTATGATTTCATTATCTCTCCGCGATATTTCTTTAACTAAGCGCTTTGGCGCGTGATTATGCTCATCGTCTTCACGATGGACCCACGAATTATTTTCACTGGTTTTCATAAGGGCATCAATTTTCATTTCTGGTATCAGTTGTATTAATTTTTTATGGTCTTGACTCAGTCTGAGAATTTTGTTTTCGTTTTGTTTTATTTGTATTTGTAAAAGACCTTTTTCATAATGCTCACTATCAAGTTGGGCTCTTAAGCAAACAATTCACGAGTTTGTTTTTCCAGAAGATGGGTTTTCGGAGTAAGTAATTGCGCTGTGTGCCAATGTTACGTTTTAGTGTCCTCAACGGGGAATCGCTTTTAATTCTAACGGCTGGTGTGAGGTCACCATTACTAGATCGCGATGATGCATGTGATGCGACCACAGCGTGGCGTAAATTCTCTTTATTTAATTTTTCCACTTCTCGTGAATGGTCAAACTTGAGTTGATTATTCTGCCTAGAAATTTGATAGAAGGGGATTGTCTAATTTTTATGCCGTTGATTGTGATGTAGAAAATTTTTTTGAGACCCTTAGCAAAGCGGATGAGTTTTGATTTTTCCGGGTTGAAGAGTAGATTTAGACAAAGTCTATAAAAGAGATTGGCTTTAGTGTTGGGATTATAGACTGCTTCTACTAAAGATTTTCCGGTGGAAATAATAAGGAAATCGTCAGCATATTGAAATACGTGGGTTGTATTGTCTTGTAATGGATATAGTCCGGCTGTGTATAGATTGAAAAGAAGTGGACTGAGGCCTTGAGGTAGGTCTACACAATCTTCGACTGAGTTTGAGCCCATTACAAGAGTTCGCGATGAGAGAAAATTTAGAATCCACAGTCTATATTGTGACGGTATATTAAAATCTGTTAGAATTTGACCTAGTTTCCCTAGATCGACACAGTCATAAGCTTTATTGATGTGAAGGCAAAGCATAACTACCTGGTTTCGGTTTGCTTTCTCGCTTGCAATTGTGAAAAGGACTTCATTTAGACACATGCCGGTGGAAATGTGTTTTTGATAGGCAAAGGACCTTGAGGGGAGCAGGTGTGAATTGTGGAGAAAGTTAGTGAGTCTTTCTTTGATCATTTAGTTTGTAATTTTTAAAAGAACAGGCAGCAGGATATTGGTCTGAAATTAGTGAAGTTTTCAAGATCTTTTCCAGGTTTAGGAATGGGTACTATTTTGATTGTGCGCCAAACTGTTGGAAAAGAGTTGGTCATCCAGCGGTTATTTATTGCAAGTAGGAGAGCTTGAAGGCTTGGCACAGGAAGGATCTTTACCATATAATATTTAATTCCGTAATGACCCGCTGCTGTGGATTTCTTTTTTGACTTAAGGACATGCATGAGTTTATCAAGTGAGAATGGAGAGAAATTGTCTACCTGAGAGTTAAATGAGGGAGCTTGGAAAAAATTTGTCGAGGGAACTTGCGCTTTTAACCGTTCTAGGTATGTTTTATTATTCTGGTCATCCCAGATGAAGTGTTTGTATTTTCTTTTGGTGGTACGATGTCCATTGAAAAATTTCCAGAAAGGTTTTGTGTTGCCATTTGTGCAGAGTTCTTCGACTACCAGGGCTCGGTAACTTCTTTTGGCTTTTCTGGTTGATTTTTTCCATTCTTTTTGGGATGCTTTGCAGTCATCAAAGTTCGAAATATTTGGGTATTTGGAAAATTTTTGTTTAGCCGCTTGCAATTTACGAAAGTGTGAAGTGAGCGATTCGTTCCACCAGGATTTTGGTGAGTAAGAATCGGAGATTTGAATGTTTGATTTTGTTTGACATTGTCTATTTCTCGTTGAAATGAACACTGGATGGACTCAACTTGAGGCTCAAGACATATATGCATGAGATTATTCAAGAGTTTTTTCTATGATATGAAATCATTTATTTTGGGAGCAATAGTGAATGTGGCGTTGTAGAGAATAGGAAGATGGTGACTGTTTCCAAGGTATAAATCTTTTTTGACCTCCCGTTTGAAAGTAACGTTTGTTGAGTTGGTGAACGCAAGATCTAAAATACTGTCACAACCGTTGATGGTAGTAGAGTGCACATAGGTATTATCATTTAAGCAGTAGAAATTACTGAATTCCATGATTTCGTACAAAGCTTTGCCTTTATTGTTAACCACAGAGTCACCAACATAAGGGTGTCTTGCATTAAAATCTCCTGCAATGATGACATTGTGGAAACTATCGAGCATATCACGGAGGCGATTAATGTCATTCCGGAAGGATTGAATGGGGGTGTTGGGTTTGAAGTAGCAAGCAGTAATGATAATGTTGGGTTTTAAGGAGGAGGTTTTGACTCGGACAGTTAGGCTGGAGTTAATGAAATAGTCCAGCGAGAGGGAGTTACGCCTGAAACTTTGTATGTTGTATTGAATGAAAGAGGTCATTAAGGGATATTTATACTTGATGCAAACAGCTCGGATGGACCTTGTTTTAGAAGCTCAAAATCTGACTTTAGAGTGGCTATTTTTTCCTGGATGGTTTGGAGGTTTTCTCCACGCTGGGTGGTTGAGAGAATTTTGAAAATTTTTCTAAAATCATTTCCATTTCGGTGGATTTGTGGTTGTTGGTGAAAACGAGCTTTTTTGCAGGAAGGGGAGCTTTTGCTTTGTTGCTGTGAGTTAGGGGCGTATTTGAAGAAATTTTTTTCGTGGGTTTGGGGATATAAGTTTCGTTTTTGACTACTGCATTGAAGTTTTTTCCAACTAAAATCTTATTTGTTTCTAGAGTTGGGTTTCTGATGTTATTTGGTGAGAAGTTGCCATTAATTGCAGGGAAGTTTATATCGTAGTCCTCCAGTAAATTATAGGGGATGTTTGCGAATTTTTCTTTGTATTCTCTGAAAGATATATTCTGAATTGTTAATATTTTTTTTAAGTTTTCCTCTTTTTTCCTTTTGGGACATTCACGAAAGGTTACACTATGTTCAGTCGACCCACAACCTAAACATTTGATTGACAGACATGTGTTTGTAGGGCAGGCTGGCGTCTTGCCACAGTTGAGACATCTGCCTTCCTAACTTCCACAGAATTTTGCAATATGGCCAAAGCGGCCACAGTTATAACATAATTTAACTGCGGGAATGAAGTAATCGACTGGAATGTTGCAATAATTGAACTTTATGTATTTAGGGATTGTTTTGCCTTTGAATCCGATCTTTAGGCTATTGGTGGGGATAAAAGTTTCTTTATTGATCGGGTCCCTTCTTTTTAGTCTTGTGACTGAGAGGATTTCAATGTCAGAAATGGCAGACTTAAGGAGGTCCTCTTCTTTTATTATGGGTGGGATGTTTTTCACGATACCAAATTTTTCGGTGAAAACTTTTGGGATGTAAGCCTTAACTGACTTGGTATGGAAGTCGTTTTTTAGGACGAATTCAATGCGTCGGCTGCGGTGGCGAAACTGAGTTTTGCTTTGCCATTACTAATTGTTTTTATGTTGGTCAAATCTTTAAGTTTGAGGTCTTTGATGCATTCGAAAAAAAAGGTCAGAATTTAGACGAAAGGGCTTGCCTGTTGGGAATTACCTCAATGAAGACGTAGGACTCGCCAGTTTCGTCATCATCGTAGAGATTCTGACTTGATGGGTGGGAATCTGTGTCCATAGCAGTTGGTTTGCTGTTAGAAGGAGCAATCGGAGGGATGACATCCACAATCAGGTCTTTTGTGGGTAAACTATCTTTATCCATGATAGTTTTTTTGGAAACATTATCTGTGATAATTTTTTTGGAAATATTATTTTGGTTTAAAAGTTTTCTTTTAAAAGTAACTTCATTATGCTTAGTTTTCATAAAATTTTCAAATTCTTCATTATCAAATTGATTTTCTCTTTTTTCAAGTTTGTTTTACGACGTAGTAATCTGGATTACTGTTTGAAAAGTTGTATTGTATTAACCGTTCTTTTTTAATTTTTTTTTCTATGTTTTTTATAATTGTCGACTTTTTTTTGATGCAACGCAAACCTGAGATGTTTCCTTTAAATTTGAAATGATTAAAATTTTTTATTTATTTTTTTTTTTTTGTATCGAGATTGCTACGATTTCCCCAATCATTTTTACAAGTTTTTATGTGGAGGCAAAATATCAACTGTCGCTAATAATTTTCGTATTTTTTCTTTTTAAACATAGGCATTGTCTCTTTCTTCATTTATAATTTGCGTTTTGTGTTTAATTTATTTTCAAATCTATATACAAATGCAAAATAACAGTTAATCTTTCAATATAACAACTGGTTAGAACCAAGAAAATTGCGAACATGTCGACTGGTGGTACAGTTCCGCGTAATCGAACAAACACCAAAGCCGTGCGCAAATTGAAGCTGACGTTAAGAAGCCCCTGCGTTATGTATCGGTGCTGAAGGGCTGTAAGGCTACCGAAAATCAAGAAAATCGTTGATCCGCAAACTGTCTTTTCGACCTTTGGACGATTAGGACTTAAAACCAGATTTTTGTTTCTGAACGATCACTATGGGAACTTTGCAGGTGGCCTCTGAAATCTTATTGATTAGCTTATGTAATGGCATTTATCAATGCATCATTCACGCCAAACGCGTCACTGCCGAAATTTTTTTAAATCAATTCAATTATGAGCCTATTCTCTTTTACACCTTTTTGCTCTCACACTTATCAATTCCTTCATACAACTTTTATAGTCATATAACACATTACTTCTTACGCATCGGAATTTCTCCTCGCTCTTCTGTTTTAACCTACGTGGCACACGAGCAATGTGCTTATCTTAATAAAAACTATATAAAAAAATTACGTGGCAGACGTATAACACGCAAAATTATAAAAAAAAAAAAAGACTAATCAAATAATCACTAAAATAAATAAATAATAATATTATACCCTAAATATAACCCCAACTCTACTAAGGCGCAAACAAATAACTCTGTGTTCATATTGGGCCTTTTTACACATCTCAGCGAATTTTCGGTTGTTGATTTGCTGAATAACAGAAGAAGAAGAAGAAGAGGAAGAGCTTTTTTCCTATAGTATGTTTCACTTGACAGTTCTGACATTCAAGTGTCAAAATTAAAGTAGAATGATTTTAATGAAATAAAATATTTAAAAAAAAAAATGTCGAGAAAATTAAATAAAATAAGAAAGTAACTAAACCTTGGAAAGGTCACTTCCCGCAAAACGATTATAGTTACGTGGTGTGACAAAACACAAACACACACTCATACATAAATAAAGGCTAGCCACCAACTTTATTAAGGTTGAACTTTTTTTTCTCAACTCAGTAAATCATCTGTTCTTGATTTGCCGACTCTCAAAAGTAGAAGACAAAGTTATGAAAATTTGTTTCTGCTTTTGCTTTCTTTTTCGTTTGTAGCATGTACTAGGAGCAGTTGAACTTTAGTTTGGAATTTCTGCCAGGCTACCAGTCAATTAATACATTATACAATCAGTATGAAAATGGGATGGAGGTTAACCATAAAAAGTGCCAAAAACAATTGCACATCCTTTAGATCCGGGAATGGAGAATATTTACGAAACATCGAATACTGCTTATTCGAGGGGTGAATCGAAAATAACAAGATTGATGTTTCTACAGAGCAGATGCAGCATTCATCAAAGTGAAATGAGGGAGAGGTATAGCGTCTCTGCATTGTCACTGTCTGTATACGTAGTGGCCTGCATTTGTATTTAAGTTGGTGTTTTTTCTTGTATTGCCCAAAAAATTGAAAGTGTTGTATTAGAGTATCTGATTATTGTGAAATTTTATATAAAACTTGAGAAAACCTCTGCTGAGACCATTCTTTTACTAAACTACACTAAATGTTTATCGAGATGACGCATTTTCGAGTGGAACTTCAACGTCAAACTGGACATCAAAAATGACTTCTCTAACCAAGTGCTCCATGCCAATGTTGGAATCCGTTTTATTAATGCATCGCATAAATTTTATATGTTCCTCATTGTCGAAATTACATTAAAAGGAACAAAATTTCAAACACTGGAACAGATGAAAGAAAAAACCATATGTACGTAAGATAGGAAGAAACTTATAGATGAGAACTTTCAGCATTATTTCGCCAATTTCGACAATTCACATGGAACGTTGTAGGAAAAGTTGGAGGAAGCAGTAGCAAAATAAATATTGGATTTTATTGGCATTTATTTATATTTTTTTGGACAAATTAAGAGGTGATTTTCTTATGGCGACGATTCGCGTGAACCCGAATAATCGAATTCGAATTAAATTCGAATCTCAGTCGTTTTGTCGTCAAAGCCGAAAAACGGAATATGTCGAAAATGTTGCTTCCGGGCTTTCCATATTTTATAGGAGACCAACAAAAAACATGGGCGATTGCAAGTTCCTAAACATATTAGCGAAATACACTAGTCTCGCGATGCTATTGAGTAGGCGGAAGAGTTCTGTTATATTTGAAATAAAACATTTCAAAATGAAGATATTTGACGTCTGAATCAGCAGTTGAATGGTGGATGCCAAGCTCCTTTGCATTTGCAAAGTGAGTGTCACATCAGTTTTTACAAGCGACCGTTGTCTTAAATGCATTTTATGCGCTCTGCTTTTCCAACTTACTGACGAAAAGAATTGAAAGTAGTCCGCTTCCATATCAGGATAGGTAAGCTAAATAATAAAACTCCAATGAAGCATTCTATCTGCTTGCCTAGACCTGAGAAGTAAAATTATCTGCATGTAGTAAAATACGGCAGAATATTCTCACCAACCGATTACATTTCTATCCCTTAAACTTTTTTCTAATTTCTGAACCAAACAAGCAAAAAAAAGATAAAAGAATTCGCAGCAGTTGTTAACACTATAGATGGATGGGCGTATATATAAAGAGGAAATTGTAGACTAACCTTAGAATAATATACAAAAAATAGTTCCATCAATGCACCTCTAACTAAAAGCTAAAAATGTACAAGGGCCTACTTTCAAGCGAATGCGTACGTTTGAGAAAAACAGAAATTGTTATTATTTTTGAAACAAGACCTCTTTTTTTTATATATATTTATTACGTATATGTTTAAAGTAAGTTATAGTATTTCTTTTTCAATTGTTGAATTTTATTTGATTTTATTTTAAAACAAAATGTTTATCATATTGGTAAGGCAGTGAGAGAACCGGACGATGTGCTATTAAAATAGAAGACAAATTTTCTCCTCTAAAAAGAAAAGAGACCTCAAGGTCTCTCTTTCTCTCTATTGTAAGCTAGTACTAAAACTGGTACACTAGCAGATGGTATGTAATGAGATTAATAACGATACGCGCCTGCGAGCACGTACGTGTGCGGTTTGCTATAAGCTAGACACAATAAACTCATTGCATGTTTTACTCTCCTTAAAAGACCCTGGTTTCGCTCAATCTATATGTACATGTTTGTGTGGGCGTTGAAGGGTTATTATCGTTGCAATATTAGTGTTTTTACATGCATTCCTATGGTTTAAATCTGCAAATATTCTAAATTGTTACTTCAAGCAAATTATTACAGCAACATTCGTTAAATTAGTTGAAAATTAAGCGAATGTAGTTCGAGCATATGTTACCATTGTGTGTATGTATGGCATATGTTGCGATGATTTTCTATCTTCTGGTCATTGTTATCAAAATTTTATTTGCTTGCGAGTGTGAATATCCAAATTTGTTACTAAACAAAACTCAACTGCATACAAATTTATGGTTTTTGAATTTATTCGCAAGCAAAAGCTACGTAGGCGTTAGTTGCACGCACAGAAGTACGTTTACGTTATACTATAAGCAAAGCGAATGAACACATCAAGATAAACCATTCGATATTTTTATTAATTAAGAAGAAAATTATTAATAACATAATGAAATAAAATCGAAATGAACCAATTTTGCTTTTATATTCTGTCTTCCTTTCCTATGTTCAAGCTACTCGTAGTGGTTTTTGAAACATTTTGAAGAAATTTGTGGCGGTCTACATGGTTTGGTCCACGAACGAACGCTATTGAACGTGATTTCGACCATTTCCCTTGTAATATCGTCTTTTGAAAATAGCTGTATTAGGTGAACTGGTGGATATTTAATGGTGGACTGTGTCCTACTATATTTGTTTGCTTGTTTTATTTTAAATAACACATAGTCACAACACTTACATTTTTAAGCAAATTCTATAATTTTATTTCTTTCTTTAAGGATACAAGTTTGCGATTATCAGTTTCAGAATTCCGTTATTTTAGCCGGTAGCCGGAAAAATTTTTCCGGTCGCGAATGTGTCGGGTAAAGTGTTGCTACGTATCTAATAACGGGCCGTGCTTCACTGTAATGTTTATACTCTACACTATTTGTGGTACAGGGTATATTAAGTGTGTCCGAACGTATGTAACACCCACAAGGGCTTAAGATGGATCCACCAAACGCCCGTCCAATTATTCTTGTGTTCAATCTTTGAGATATTGTGAGGAAATTTCGCAAACAGGCATACTTCAACCCAAAGTTCGGAAAATTGGTTCGGATCGGTCCTCTTCTTCGACCACTCCCCATATCACGGCCTTTTCCTCAAGGTTCGAAATATCTTGACAAAGGTGGCTAAGTAATAGTATTTCGGCACATTAAATTGGTGTGAAGACCTTGGAGCAGTGTTTTGAACCCCCTACACAGAACTAAGCCACTATATAGATTTAACTGAATTAAATAAGACTTAAGTTTAAATGCGTAAACAATGACATTATAATTCAATATTGAAGAAACAGAAACCTTAACAACCATCATTTATAAATAAAGAGGAGAGAGGAGAAAAGTTATACACGGTTATACTTGATGTATATGGATGAACGAATATGAAAGTTAAAACCTTTTTTATTCTTTGTTCTTGTATCGCGTATGCACGAAATGGAAAGGAAAATGTGTAAAAGTTCTGATGTAGACGCGCAAATGTGCAGAATAGGATATACATCTATTATAATCATTTTTTTCTGGTATTTAATGAAAGTTTATAATTTGCGTAATAATGGGTAGAAGAGATTAGATAGATTATCATCTATCGTATCATAAGGAACAAGATCTCATTAGCTACGCGGGCGTCGAGGTGACTTCATTTGCAATGCGGGTCCCGTCGTCAGCAAACAAGTCTACCCGGTTGAAAGCGCTAATTGATTCATCCAAATTAGTTTGGATGATTTCTTTATTGCGCTTTTAGGCTGGTTATATACCATTTTAATACAATGGGTTTGGGTGCATGTTATTGGTCATAAGCTCTAATTTATTCATCCAAATTAGTTTTCAGAATGAGTTCTTTATTGCGATTTTTGGCTAGTTATATACAATTTTAATTCTATAGTTTTTTGGATATGTTTATATAATATTGCTTACTTTACTATATGTACAATAATTATTTTGGTAAAACGCAAATGCTGCATCGCAATTTTTGTTGGCTTCGTTCAACAATAAACTTGCATATAACATAGCCGCAAAAATGTCAATTACAACGCAGTTAGTCGAAATGCGAAACATTTGTAAAAATAGTGAAAGAGTACATGGTAAGTGTATATTGCTCTGTCTATAATCATATTGCGTAGCGAAACGATACCCAATAAGTGCGCCAAGTTTATTGCACGCTACACTATAACTTCTTCTAAAGAAAAAATCTTTAGAGTTCATACAGCAATTTTATAAGGAAACGTGTCTTTATAAGCGTAAAAAAAGTCCTTACAAGCGCGAAAGAAATGTATTCATTTCAGGTTGGAATTCAATATCAAATATGTAATATATATAGTACATAAGCAAACGGAATTTTTTTTTTTTAAGAAAGCAAAATCGTATCACGCAGCTTTCACAGTTATTTATGAACATATTTTCCTTCTTGATTTCTCGAAAGTCAAAGATATTATTTGATAATAAAATTGATGCCCGAAAATGTTATTATAACCCTTGCTCTCGAATCGTAGAAAGTATGACATACAAAAAAAAAGAGTCATAAGCTCTTATGACTAATGACATGGTGATATTATGCGTTCGCACGATACATACCTTTCTCTAATAAAGTGAAAAATAATCGTTGAAATCCGTAGCAAACAGTAATAAACAGGGGAAAAGGATGCGTTTAATACCCATTACTCACTATGGGCTCACTAAAAATTTTTTCTCTCATAAGTCGAAAGAACCATTGCGAAGTTTACTATTGTTCATTCTTCAGAAAAAGGATTGGTTTAATATCCGTTTCTCATCGTCGTACTGCCAGAGACAGATTATATTGATCTGTAACATCTGCACTTGGCCTGAAGACTTAATCAGACGAGTTCCGTAGAGCCATTGGCAATTAATATAGTTTAATAGTTAACATCGAAACGTTCCCCTCTAGACCGCATTCCCCACGTATTTATGGATAACCACAGCTGCCACGAGTACTCCCCGAAGGACCGCACCCAAGGGGTCAGGCCTCACATATCGGTTAACTTGCTGCATTCAAAAGGAGATCGAACATACCAGCTTCCTTTGAATTTTTTATATGGCATGTTAAAATGCAAGCCCCCCTAAGAATTTTGGCAAGCACCAATCGGCAGATCAACCAATGCAATCACCTCTACCAATACCACCTCTAACAATAGCTTTTGAAACGCTGTTAATTATTAGCAATTTGTATGCTGGTTCTTGCATATTCAATATTTGTATGGCCACGGATACTATCAATAGTTTCTTGATATGACATCACATTCTCTCAAACGTTTACAAAGTAGAAGCATAAACTATTCTGTGTTTTTAAATGATTAACATGTAAGTGTGCATGCACGAAAAAAAGCAAGCAATACGTAGGTAGAAAATATTATTTGTACTCATTTTATCGTTTGTTCAGAATTTTAAATTTTATATTCAAGAATTGCTTCAATAAATTTCAACGAAGATATTCGATGAGGAAATGCTAGAAGTCAGTCTTCTGAAATGAACTGATAACGCATCGCGTGCAATAACTCATATGTGGTGTGCTACAATATTCCAAAAAAAATCAAATTAAATACAGATAAATTATTCCTATAGCATCATTACTTCTAATAATAAAAAAATCTGTCTGAGTAGCCGAGCAGGCAAGGAATCTCGGCTAACAACTCAATTGTCGTGGGCTCGAATCTCAAGTGCGGTAGAATTTTCAATAAAGCCTTAAGTGATTCTAGTGCTTTAAGACTTTGGTCTTAGCATTTATTTCTGTAGCTAAAATTACTAATAATAATATTGAAAAATTTTTTATTTTTTGACATAAGAATTTTAACCGAAATTCTTCAAGGTGAAACAAATTGTGTTCGTTTCACACATACCTACTGTTTGGTTTTTAGTTGTCTCAGTTTTAGGTAATGCAGATAATTGCAGCTATGTTTCATTTATTCACATTTCCCTGCGATCAATAATAATGCAATTATGTTGCTTGTTTGCATTCACCATAAATTCAATCCAACCAATCTGTCTACCCAGTTTTGGAAATCTTGCCTAAGAATTTACAAACACACCCACACAATATCCCGACTTGTTTATATTGCTTGGAAATGACATATCCTCTTATGGTCCAGATTAGAGACCCGTATCAAAGTCTAAGCATTCGATTATATAATCATAACTACATTTGCAAAGACATATTTGCACGTGTTTGATTTTCTCACTTCTCTTAAGCACATAATTAACTTAATCACGAATGATTTACGCTTCATAGCATTTTATTTCATGCAAATGCTCAACTAAAAATGTATATATGCAAACACGAGAACTTAGCCGGATTTACTATCAACAACAAAAAACAAGCTAACATGTCCCTATTCTCATATAAGTTAAGGACCATTCCAATAAGAGCTCAAATTTACGATGCGCCATTACGGGTAAAATAAACAAAAAGTTTCATAAACAATGAGTGTCATATGAACTCATTGTAAGCACTCTCACCCATATCCTATAGCACCCTACCATAAACATTTCCCACCAATATTCCATAGCACCCTACTGTAAATACAAGTGCTGGCTGTCAATAAACCGAGGTTTCTTTAAAACATAATCTGTAAAGAATAGTCAGTTTTTTTATCGATTGTAACCGCTTAGTTCCAAAAGTAAAAATAAAAATCTTCTTAAATAAAAAATAAAAAACCTAAATTAAAAAAGTTTGTGTTTTATTCAAAAAGAAGAACCCAAAAATTAAAACTCATTATTAAAAAAGGAACTCAAACAAAAAAAAACGAACTAAAAAATTGGAAACAATTTTTTAAGTGATAAAAAAAGCTTCGAAAAATCCACCGTAAGTTCCGGTCGATTTCAGGCAGCACGAGAAGCGGCAAGGCTCCCAAGTAGGAATCACCAAAAGGGAGCACCAATCCGAGGAGCAGCCAATCCGAAGGAGCAAGGAGCGCAGCAGCTGGAAACAAGGGAACGGAAAGCGGCTAAATGATAAAGGACTCACCAACTATGGTAATAAGCATAGTGTTAATGTAAGTAAACTTTACATCTTACTACAAAAAACAATGGAATTATAAAAAAAATTTTTTTTTAAAAAAAAAAGTGTATTAAAATAAATTTTTTTTTACGAGAAAAGTGAAAATTAGAAAGAAAAGAAACAAGTTGAAAATAAAAAAAAAAAATATATAAAAAAAAAAGAGGAAAAAAAACTTTTTAAGCAAACAAAGGAAAAATTGAAAATAAATAAGAAAAAAAGAAGAAAGCAAAAAGAAAAGAAATTTGGAAAATCTTTTTATAAAAAGAATAAGGAAAAAATTAAACAAAAGCGAAAGAAAGCACAAGAAACGAATTTAAGAGAAAATAAATTAAAGATAAATAAAATAAAGAGATACTAGAAATCAATTAAAGAAGAAAATTACAAAAAAAATCTGAAATGAAAATATATGAATAATAAATTGCAAAGAATTTGCAAATTTCAAATTTGATCAAAATTTAGCAAGTAAGCTTAAGCCAATTAAAGTTAAGAAATTTTTTTTTTCCCTTTTGCATAAGTTATCGGAATACCGAAACTCAAATATTACAATTTTAAAAAATTAAGAATCTTTCAACAAAACATCGGAATACTAAAATTCAAATATCATAATTCTGAAATTAAGAATCCTTCAACAAGTAACGGAATATCGAAATCCGAAAATATTTTTTTTTTTTTTATTGTGTTTCTTTCGCGATAAAACTGTGGGTTATTGGAATAATAAATTCGGAATATTAAAATATTAAATAAACTTTTTTCTCTATAGAACCAAAAACACCAAAATATCAAAATGAGCATTGAAAATTTAATCAGACCATCTATCTTAAGTGCAAGTCAAGATACAGGTGCAGGATCGTCCGCGATAAATTTTTCCGATATGCAGGTACAGATAAGAGAATTAGTATTAGAAACAATGAGGGGTGAAGGAAGACGGGTACTTCAGGAAATAATTAATACCGACTTAGAAGACGATAACGCTGATCAAACAATTGATACCTCAACGGAAGTTAATCTAAACGAACTCAACTCAATGCCGGACGTAGTCAAAAGTCTAAGAGAATTTTCGGGAAAACCAGAAGAATTTAGCTCATGGAAAAAAAGTGTAGACAGGATATTAGGGATTTATGAATACCTGAAAGGCAGCCCTAAATACTATGGTATGCTTAACGTAGTAAGAAACAAAATAGTAGGACAGGCGGATATAGCTCTTGAATCCTACAATACACCGCCAAACTGGAGTAAAATATCAAAGTGCCTAACCATGCACTACGCGGACAAGAGGGATTTAGGAACACTTGAGTATCAGATGACCACGCTGATCCAAGGGAATAAAAGTGTTCAGGAATTTTATCAGGATGTTTATCAGCATCTTTCTTTGATTCTTAATAAACTCTCTTGTATGAACATGGGTACTGAATCATTAAATAACATGACTCAGGCATACCGCGAGAAAGCTTTAGACACATTTATTAGAGGGCTTACAGGCGATCTACCTCGCTTACTTAGCATAAGGGAACCAACAGATTTGCCACAATTATTGCATTTATGCTTAAAGCTTCAGAACGTCAACTACAGGACACAATACCCCAACACTAGCCAAGCCACAATCCGAAGGAACATAGCTCCACCCTTACCACAAATAAGGAATTATCAGCCCATCCCAGAGGTCAGAAAACCATACTACAATCAGCAGAAACCACCTCCAATTTTCCAAAGACAATATCCAAGATCACCTCCAACATTTGATAGACAATATCAACAAGGAACCAATCACCCAAAGACGTACCATCCGACATTCCAAGGAAATCCTAAATACCGACCAGCAGTGCCCCCAAAACCACCACGGCGTGATGAACCAATGGATGTAGACAGGAGCATGCAGACAAAACACATAAACTACGCAAATCGCCCGAATCAATACCAAACATACGTACAAAAACGCGCACTTTCACAACAATTTCAAGGTATGCCTCCCAAACATCAAAGGTCCTACAATATAACGTGTGAAGAGGACAACGATGGAGGAAGCACAATAGATTCAGAGGAAACATACAACGAAAATATGGGACCAATTTAAATCCCGGAGTACGAAGAAATAGAACAACTGGAAGACATTCATTTTTTAGATTAAGGCAATCTTCACTGCCTTACCTTGAACATAGAAATGGCGGTGGAGATATTTTAAAATTTTTAATAGACACAGGGTCGAACAAAAATTATGTTCAACCTAAACATATAAGAAAACCT
>KK502875.1:64444-110843 GCA_000688735.1 Glossina austeni | reverse complement strand
TAAAACACTCAAAGATCTACAATCATTACTTGGAATGGCAGGCTATTATAGGAGGAACCTCCTCCAAGGACTTTGCTAAGCTTGCCAAGCCCCTGACAAGCCTTTTAAGAGGGGAGGATGGACGCGTGTCCAAACAAGCCTCTAAGAAAAAATTAATAAGGTTAGGGAAAGAGGAGATGGAATCCTTCAGTCACCTAAAGAACTCTCTAAGCTCAAACGAATTCATATTGACTCATCGCAACTTCGTTAAATCCTTCGAGCTTACGACAGACGCATCCAATTTTGCCATAGGAGCAGTTTTATCCCAGGATAAGAGATCAATAACATTCTTATCTCGTACTTTGAGTAAGACAGAAGAGGCCTACGCTACAAACGAGAAGGCAATGCTAGCCATAATATGGTCATTGAAAATACTACGAGATTACCTATACGGGTCAGGAAAAGTCAACATTTATACAGACCATAAGCCACTCACTTATGCTCTGAGTAATAGAAACACAAACCAAAAACTCAAAAGATGGAAAGCAATCCTCGAAGAATATAACTCCCAGTTGGAATACAAAGCCGGCAGGGAAAACATCGTAACTGACTGTCTGTCCAGACCAAAAAACGAATAAGGAAATAAACTGCTTAACTGGTACCGTCCAAAGCGACAAAAGTTCAGGACAGCACTTAATCCCATCAATGGAAGTTCCTGTAAACGTGTTCCGGAATCAATTAATTATTAAACAAGGTAATCGAGACAGTTACAAGTTAGAAACCATTTTTAAAAATTTCTCAAGACACACAATAATCCAGAAGGAACTCACCAATGAAGCTTTGATAGAGACATTTAAAAGGTATCTCAATCCCAATGTCATTAACGGTCTGTGCACCACAACACCAATTATGGGGATACTACAAAGTTTCTACCCACAGCACTTTAAAAATTATCGCACAAGATTCTCACAAACTGTAGTAAAGACATAGAAGTCGAAGAACAGCAGACAGAAATAATTTGTCGGGAACATCGTAGAGCCCACAGAAATGCTAAGGAAATCGCCTACAGATCCTACAGCAATATTTCTTCCCAAACATGTCAGCCAAAATCAGGGAAATAGTTAACAACTGCAAAACATGTAAGGAAAATAAATACGACCGTCATCCCAACAATATAGAGATACAACATACACCCATTCCGACTCACTCTCTCTCCGACAAAAAAGAAGCTTCGAAGAATTACTGGAACGAGCTGTAAATGAATACAACTTCACTATTCATTCCGTTACAAAGAAAAAACCAATAGAACTTCTCCATGGACGTACACCTAATATTGACCCCGAAGAATTCGAAAAATTAAGATTGCAAAATATTGAAAGACTGAAGGAAAAACAAAGACAGGACTTGAAATACCACAACAAAACAAAAACAAAAATGAAACAATACTTACCGGGGGACGAAATCTACGTAAAACACAACAAATGACTAGGCTCTAAATTGACTTTCCGATATTCTAAAGAAATAGTTAAAGAAGACAAAGGGACAATTATTAGAACTAAATCAGGAAAAACTGTACACAAAAATAACATAAGGAACTAAACTTCAAATTTCAGGTTCTTAATTGGGATAATTAGCGGCGACATACAGATTTTGGACTTCTCCAAAGCACAAGTAGTACCCATCCATACTGGACAAGCACGGATACAGACTGGAAACTTTAAATTAATCCACGTAATCGACCTGGACGAATACGAAGCGAAAATCACTGAATTGGGAAACATAGTCAACAACAACAGTGATCATTCTCTATTCCCCTATTTCAAGCATGAAATGGGTCAAATCAAAAATTACAAAATAATGACAAAATAAATAATTTACTACAGAACAACAACCGACAAACCGTAATCAATAAACTCTACGAGGATAGGTACAACAATATAACCAAGACCACTAACAGCCTGATAGAAAAATTTAAATCTGTGAAAATTAATAATAAAGAAAAATTAATTTCCGATATTCAATATCAAATAAAATTCCTTAAAGAGGAATTGGAAAATATAAATCACGCAATACATTGGGCCAAGGCCGGAATAATAAACTCACTTATTCTATCCGAAGAAGAAATACAGCTATCAATAGGAGCAATAAATAAAGAAAAAATACCATTCCAAACAATAGAAGAGGCATTAAATTTATCCGAAATAAAAATATTAACTAATTCTATCTCAATCTTCTATATTATTAACATTCTAGCGAACTAGCGAACAAGTGCACGAAACAATTCTTTTAAAAGTCGTGAAAGGAAATGATAATATGGCAACTGATCTTCAATCAGAAACCATCATAAAGTCAAAGGACGAGATATTTACGATACTTAACAAATGTAAAGCGTATCAAAAATTATTCCTTTGTAAACGGCAAGACCTTACGAACTGCTTGCATTCCAAACCTATTAAATACTAAAAAACCCATTTGCAACATTGTAAACAGTCAGCACTTTCCGATTATAGAGGAAATATTTGCCGGTGTAATTCTACTAAACGGGTTTTCCGGCACTCTCGAAGTAGGAACGGAACTACAACTCCTCAACGGAACATTCCTAATAAGTTTCCATAACGTTTCAATTCGCGTCGACGGAAAGGCCTACACATCTAAAGAAATACCCACCTACAAGGCACTACCTTCCATACTTCAGTTGGTGCCTGAAGAAAAGGAGCGCAAACGACTCGTCTCTCTGCGCATGTTAGACGAGCTTCAAATCAGCAATACCAGACTAATATCATACTTACAGACAGAGTCCGCTATCCACCAATACTCAATTTGGGGATTCATTATTGGGACCACAATAATGATCATAATCCTAGCCTGTAAAAGCAGGAAAAATAGTACCAAAACAATAGTGAATAATCCAATAGTGGAACAAGTCCAATCCGACGCCATACCTTTAAGAACTGTGGACCGAAAGGTTCATAAAACCCCATTGAAGTTCAATGACATTCCGTATTTTTAATCACGATTGAGGACAATCGGTTCTAAAGGGGAAAGAGTTAAGGACCATTCCAATAAAAGCTCAAATTCACGAAGCACCCTTACGGGTAAAATAAACATAAAGTTTCATAAACAACGCGTGTCATATGAACTCATTGTAAACATTCTTACCAATATCCTATAGCACCCTACCATAACCATTTCCCACCAACATCGCATAGCACCCTACTGTAAACACAAATGCTGGCTGTCAATAAACCGAGGTTTCTTTAAAACATAATCTGTAAAGAATAGTCAGTCTTTTTATCGATTGTAACCACTTAGTTCCAAAAGTAAAAATAAAAATCTTGTTAAATAAAAAATAAAAAACCTAAATTAAAAAGGTTTGTGTTTTATTCAAAAAGAAGAACCTAAAAATTAAAACTTATTTAACTTATACGTAGATATGTGTTGATGTGTTGTTGCGATTGCCTTTTTGTTGATGTTTTATCGAATGCTTGCTATTGCTGTGTCAAGTACAACTCTAATAATTATTAATACTCACTCGTTTTGAAAGTGTATTAGAGTTATTAAGCGTTTCGAAGAAGAAATCGGTGTCTTTCCGATCGTCTGCAGAAGTTATGATTATACCCTCAAAATAATATTTTTTCTGTCAACTTTAAACTCAAGTAACTATCTAATTTTTCAGTAGGTCCGCATAAAATTCACAAAGAATTGCTTTAAATATATAAAGTTCTTCGATAGAAGTGTTAAAAGGTGCCTTAAATTTTTCACAATAACATCTGTATCAAATTCGACTGTATCAAATTCGACAGTCCGCTAAGTATGACGGTATATGTAAATACTATTTTTAGATTGGCCGATTTTCTACGCTGTGCAGCGAAGTAGTAGTAAAATATATCTTGAAATATATGTGATACGCTGGTATAATACATCACACGGTCGATAAATAGATTTTCTCATTATTTTGCAGTTAAATATCGCGCACAAGCTATTTCTAAGCATCGTCGTTAGTATCAGGATAGAAGCGAATATACATTGGGGTTGACTAGAATTTTTAAATTACTTATGCATTAAGTTGACCTTAATCTATGTTCATCAAAAATTTTATTTAATTTACTTTATTCTTTGATTCAATTTAGCAGCAGTTAATAGTTTGCATAAGCGATAGTATTTATATGTCTCGCATAACGATGAACAGGGAAATTATTTTCGGCCGAACCGACACTTTTATACCCAAAACCTTGGCCTTAAAAAAAGCTACACTATAATTCTCTCTAATAGCAGATGAACTTGATTGATTTTTTCCATCTTTATAGAACAAGCATAGAAATTGTTAGAGTGGATTCGTCGTAGTTTATGAATTGCGTAAAACGCAGAAAGTGCAGTTCACGTTACATTGTAGGCCTCGTCCTATGGCCGGGTTGTCCTATTTTCAATACCAACCTGTGCCCAAGAATTTCCAATGTTCACACCATATTTACTTTCGATACCTTCACTTTTGCGATTAGAAGAATCTTTAATGCAGGCGTTACATAGACAGCCGGGCAGACTGACAGGTGGGCATGCTCCCATAGACTCAAATTTTGATGCTAATCAAGAATGTAAATACTTTATGGCGTCCCGAATCTTTCTTCTGGGCGTTGCAGATGTTTTGACAAAATGAATATATCTCCGTCATTCGATGGTGGCTAGCAGCAATGTGAAGCATTGTAGACATTTCAGACAGATATAGCGACAGTTCTATTTCTGCCTAAAGTCTCTAACATATATATATATATATTTATATAAAACATAGAAAGAAGATAAAGAAAAAATTGGGAGCAAATGCTAAACGTTTTCATTTTGATAGTCATTTCTATGGAATGTGGAGATGCTAAAAACTTTCAAGTACTTAAGACTATCAATTCGAAGTCATCCGTTTTTCGTGATCTTCAACTGATTTACGATTTCGTGCAGAAAACTCCACAACTGTGCATTGTACATTATCCACATGAAGAATATTTTCAAGGCAATATCGATATTAAGAAAATTCGAGCTCTGAAAAGCTCGAATTTTTTTAGAATTTCAAAAAAAGACATATGCATCAAATTTTAGGTATACAACCATTTACGTGCTCAGCTAGAATATTTAATTTGTAACAAATTCTGCAGACTATTGACGTTTTATATGGAATGATTTGAAATCAATATTTGCAGCATTTAAGTTTACGGCACAATGAATTATTTAGTATTAAGGCTATCAAATGGTTACCTAATCTAAAAACTTTAGATTTAAGTTTCAATATCCTTACACAAATACCACAATTTCAAACGAGCGCAACGATAGAAACCAAAGTTAGATCTTTTAAAAAGAAGGTCAACAAAACTAGAACGGTGGAATTTAATGACAATTCATCATATGATATAGTAGATGAAACAAGTGATTTACAAAGATCTGTTGAAGCTAAGAATATGAGTCAGCCTGTAATTATTGATGAGAAACAAAATCAAGAATATTTAGACACCAAACATCATATCGAGACGCTAAGAAAAAAATACAGTAACGAATGGTTACAAGCAGACAACGCTGAAATGATAAATAGTGCAATAGGGATCGAACCTTCAAATACTTCTTCGAATATAAATATTGAACGACATAAAGCCCCGAAATTATTGAGCGAACTTCTACATGATCTCACAATAACAGAAAACATAGCTGTTTTTTTTCGAATGTGTTTATGGAACATCATCCAGTTTACTGTAAAAAATTCTTAACAGATGTAAGGAATTAACAAAGTCTTTTAAATACTGCTTTAAAAATAATACGTGGCACATTGGAAGTTGGATTCAAGAAAGTATACAGTTCATGATTTCTACAATCGCACATTAAACATTTTCTTTGGATCTAATTTTGTACGTAAGCATTACATCGCTTCTCATATATAAATAATTTCATAAAGCTGTGGCAACAAATATCGAAAATAGTAAACTATATTTTATCAAAACATTATATCTTTCCGTAAGCGCCAAGTGAATCTTCTTCCTTCTTGTTTGCAACTAGTGATAGGTGTTAAACACCTTACGTACAGCTGAGTCTGAGTATGGTAAGCACAACAACATTGCGCTTATAGGGGAGAACTTTTTTGCTCCTGTATGCCATAACAAACCGTGGTTTGCCGAGTATTTTTCAAACGTCACGTTTTATATTAAACATACTAAACTTTTGTCAGTTCGATTATAAAAAGATCAAAAAGCATGCAGCTAGATGAACCATTAATTTGATTCAATGAATGACATATTTGGTGATTAGTGTTTTTTTATTAAATTTTATGCTATCAATTGTTGTTGTTAGTTGCCATGAAAGAACTGTTTAAAACATACAGTGGTGAAAAACCTTAATTAATATTAAAAAATTTGAAAAGAATAATCTTTAGCTTAAATTTTTTCCTGCTACAATTCTTTTTTTTCGTATTAAACAAATAAGAAAGTGAGTGTCACATAATAGAGTAACGTAACTAAGCGCTGAATACTGAGAGTAATGGCATCGCAGTAGGTTGACCGCTGGTGTGCGGATAATGGGAGGAGGAAATATTGCTAACTGGACGGAGGCACATGCATAATGTCGGCGCCCATACCGCCTGATATATAACAGACGAAACTTTTTAATCAATTCTTCTCTTTTCTACTACTATTTCTATATTCTAACATTTTTAAAGTCAGCTGAGCTAAACCGCGGCAAAATTAAACTCACTCCTACCCTCTGACATCCAGAAATTTATAAGAGAATATTCACGAGTTTACTTTATTATAGTTGTTATTCGATAAGGTGCATACAAGCTGCAACTTCTAGGCGTGTCTTGAGACCATATGGGAACATAAACCGTTTTCTTCGGTTATTTGTTGACCAATCCGATCGTAACCAGATCAGATGAAAGTCATTTCAATCGCTTGGAAATATATTGTAATCTTTATACTTTATACTACTTGCTTTGCAAGAGTATATGAAGTTTGTATGGATTTGTGTATTTGTGTGATATGTCACGCAAAAGGTCTTGAAACAGACCCTTCTTTTATTACACCGATCGGTTAAAAATCATTTAATTTAAACATTTAATGGCGGACCGCGTCGCGTTATAGTTTTTTTACTTATTTTATATTAAAATTTTTATCCCTTACACTTGAAGTTCTTAAGTAATCTTGATTTGATGATATTTAAAAGCGTGCAACGTTCAGTTTAAGGACGAGTACATCAAATTTTGTTTGAAAAGTATGCGTTATAGTAAAACATAGTTTACTATATATTTCTATTTTTTTTTTTTTTTAGGTAATTTATATATTTCTATTTTTTTAGAAGCTCGTTCAATACGCAGAAGTCATTTCCTGTAAAGACGCTTTGGCCCTGGTCTATGAGGCAGGCGTCGACATAATTCTTGTGAATACCACATATTAATATTTATTTAACATAATAAACAAAAGTTTCATAAAGATTTTTTAACAAAATTGCATTAAACTTGTAACGATGCTTTACATAATAATATGATGACCGAAAGATATAATATAGATTATATCCGGTTGAGACGGAATTTTTCATTCTTCATCAACAACTTATGCACCGCATTTGACTGCAAGGCAAACAGCAGAAACATTCTTTCATATAGAAATATAGCGTAAGTGTCAACTTCTTCTCGGCCGGAGTTTAAGCTCGCCATTTGTCCAAGGGTCCTCACATGAAAATTTATATATTCTTGAGACAATCGATAAGGGATTTATTTACTTTGTGTCCACCCATTTAAATTGATGAATTGGTATTATATCTAGAATAAAACTAGAGCTAATTTATTGAATTCAATGAAGTTTCAATCAGACTAGCTCACTAGTGATGATAGAATAAGATTAAAATTACCTTAGAGATTAAACGAAAATGTCCGAGTGGCTTTTTATCACTCGGACCACGAGAGAAATCACCTGGTACGTACTTCGCCCTAGATTGTCTACACTTACCACATCTAATCAGAAACAAACGTACTTAATTGATATGCTGGAAGTCCATTATTCCATCATCTTAGAATAGATTTTTTACTGTTTGCTTCAAATTGTGATAACTTACGGCTAACTTAACTTAGCATCTCCAAGCGAGACGAAGGATATGCGAGGTCAAAATGAGGGACGGCTTTCAGCATTCACGGCAGGTCTTACTTATTATTTTAATTACTTTGTCCCGAAATATCATCTTTGCTTATTCTTTGCTTATTCCGCCTTATCTAGAAATGTTTTATGTGATAACATTAGTTGAGCTTTAACACATCTTCAGTTTATTCCTAGAGTTTATTAAGGAGCAATATAAGCTTCAACTTCTAAATTGCGAATTCGTAACTTTCAGACAATATTTCACATAAGAACGAAAATTTATTTTGTTAGTCGTGCAGGGATCCAAGCACCCATTAGACTAACGTTTGAATAACACTTAGAGATTGAATGCTTTATTTTTTAATTTATTTATTTTAATTTTCTCTCGTTCCTTTAATTTTAAATGGAGAACGGACGGATTCAGAGAAAAATGGAACATTTATATATCATAAGTTGTTCGATTATTATTTCGATGCGTTACACAGCCTTCGTAAATCGAATGTACCTCATATAACAGTTTGTAAAAAAATAAAATAAATTGCTTTGCTCGGGACAAGGAGAAACAAATTGCTATTCATGCAGTTGAAAGCTTACACAAAATAGTAATGAATAATTATAACTACTCAGGATGATGATGACTTTACCAGTAAACTGCGATGATATTTGCGAATAAGCTGGTAATAGGTCTTGGTTTGACATTATAATGAAATTTACAGAACAAACAAGTGGCCGAATTTCAAAACTTTTTTTTTCTTAATAAACTAAAAATAAATTGTGTGCCTGTGGATGTTTACGTTCAAGGAAAATTCAAATTTAAATGAAAAATTGATATGAAATATATCTGCACAGCACACTGGAAACAGAAATGGCCATAAACGGGGCTTATGCAGCGTACACCTGTAACATCATTTATTAAATATATATAGATAGATTTATGTGTATGCAACAAGTAGAAAATGATGATATAAATATTAGGGGGACCTATAACTAATCAATTATTTTGCATTCATAGAGAAAATGTTTTTTTGAAATGAAATTTTTTAGTTTTTAATCGTTTATGTAATCACCGTCGTTTGCGATGACTTGTTGCCATCGTTCCTGCAAAAGTTCAACTCCCGTCTTGAAAAAGTGGGGTGGGCGTGACTTCAAATATAAGTCAAGGTGCGTTCAGACATCGGATAAGAAATTACAATTTTTATTTCGTAACGAATGCTCCAGTGACCTGAACAGATGGTAGTCCGACGGTGCTAGGTCTGGAGAGTATGGAGGTTCCTAACCTAACTGCTTAATTTTCTCTTGAGTAATCTTCGCTGTGTGGGGACGGGCATTATCTTGTTGGAGTATCACACTATTTCTGTTCACTAAAGCTGGTCTCTTTTCTATGAGTGCGGGCTGTAACTATTGTAATTGTTGACAATACAGGTCAGCAGTAACTGTCTCCCCAGGTTTAAATAATTCGTAATGCACTATACCGGAACAATCCCACCAAATACACAATAACACCTTCCTCGGGGATAGGGTTCGTGTAGGGGTTGGAAGAGGTCTCCCGTTTGCAGACAACCATTGTTTCGATCGTTTTATGTTATCATAAAGGATCCATTTTTCATCTCCAGTTACGATCCTAGACAAAAAAGGATCTCTGCTTAGTCTGGTGAGCATGGAATTACACATTGTTCGCCGGAGATCTTTATTGGCCTCAGACAACAGGTGTGGAATCCATTTATCTTGTCTATGTACCTTGCCAATTTCTTTTAAATGCCTTTGTACGGTGGACCAGGTAGACCCAAGGCTTCTTGATAGTTCCTGTATAGATAACCTTGGATCGGACACTACTAAAGATTTTAAGACGTCCAGTTCGATGCTTATCTGACAGGTCATAATCACTTGCAGCAAATTTTCTGAACCAACGTTGACACTTGTTGACCTTCAACACATCTCCATATATGTGACAAATTTTGCTTATTTTGCTTGGTGGCACTTAAACCGGCGTTAAAATGGAAAAGTACACAATTACGAATATGGCTCTCAGAAGGTACAAAGTCCACCATTTTATTACAGGGCTACAAAAAAAATTTATATTGTTGGGAATAAATTACTAACAAACTGGTTGAAGAATAACACCAAAAAAAAGTATACTTACAATTGTCTGGTTGCCGCAGGACTAGTGAGAAATGGCATCTTGCGAAAATAATTGATTAGTTATGGGTCCCCCTAATATTTAATAACAATCTTTGGCTTTTTTTATGAGTACTAATACTAAATGAACTAATTTCGTTTTTGTTGAAATTAAAGATAAAATTAAATCTAAATTTTTTTAAAAATAGTAAAAGTGGTCATAAAACAAAACAATATATCCCTTGCGATACGACCAAAGACAGGTGCATTTGTAAACCCTGTCTTTTTCAGCTTTCGACATCACTGGTAATTTCGTTTTTGAAGGTTTTGACAATTACCGACGACCAAGCATACTTGACGTCTCTATGCTAATAAGTTATAATAAAGTATAAAACACTATAAGCATTAAAGGCAGGGCAGATTTCATTACAAATTGAATAATCACCTTTCGAAGGTGACTCAGTTCACTTCGAAAGAGAACACTAGTGTTGGCAGTGCTTACCATATGTACGCAGAGGCAAATACGGATATCACAGAGAAGATATTTTACCCAACTTTATTTCATCCTTAGGCTAAGGAGATGAGAGGAATCTATACTTTCGCATGCAACTTAGCCCTCGGAACGATTTGCTAGCAAATGATTCTTTAAAGCACCCACCATTTTACATAAGCCTTTTATATATAAATGGAGCAGTAAGATTTCTGGTTGCAGAATGCAAATCTTGGACATCAACATAAACGGAATGTTATATTATTTAAATAACGTAAAACGGTTTTTAGTTTTGGTATAGATTGCTTCTTCTTTCTATTTTTTGTTGTAGGTTGCTTCTTCTTTTGCTTTCAGGTTGCGCCGGTTGAAAAGTCAACTAAAATCAGCTAATTTCTTGTTTACATTTACAAATAATAAAAATAAAAATGGTCAAGAAGGACATTTTCCGGTTTATGGTGGTATTTCACGATTTAGGTTTGATCGATGTGGAGCCTTCAGCTAAAGAGCTAAGGATACATCGATCCGTCACTTTAACAATACTGTTTTACTTAACTTATCATTGTGGCTGCCAGTGCAAGCGCCTTTGTGCCATACATCTGAGAAAAAGCATCGGAACTAAACATTCTTTAACCAAATCAAAACACATTGGTTCATATGGGAGTGATTTGTATTCCGCCAAGGTGTAGTCCGCATCAATCCCATGGAATTTAATATTGTTCACATACAAAGAATGATTTAAAAGTAAAGAATGATGCCTAATAAAGCTACAGCTGTTTTGATTAGCTGCTTCATATATGTACGTGTGATGCAAAGAGACTCTGTTAATGGTGTCTCTTTAGTTTGGCTCTATTTAAGGGAAGATCCATTTTTCTTTTAAGGCAGTTATAAAGTATTTATTATTCATATGCGGCGCATAAAGTTGTCACTTCGTACGCAGTCATAAACACAAAGAGTAGCAGAGTAGCTAATATAAGAAATTTCCATATGTAGTTGCGAGGACCTCCTATAGTATACAGCGCAATAACAATGTACGCAAATATTTATCTCTAATTTTGGATTTGCTATGTAAGTTAACTAAATGTACACTTTTGTGGTCGTTGTAGTTTTTTAAGAACGACTTTCTGATCAAATTTCAGAATTTTCATTTGTGTTCTCATTTCCGATCAGAAAGAAAATAAACAACAACGAAAAATGAAAACTTCCGCGCAATAAAACATTTTACTATTCTCTAATTTATTTCCCGATTTGTTTATGGATTATTTTTGGAGAATTTATAGTTTTTTTAATTAAACTTCAGAAAATTTATTTTTTTCCAGACCTTTCATCATCATCGGGCTTTTGATCTTTTTCCTTCTTCCTCCCCCCATGTCGAAAGTCGCGAGCCAATCAACACCGACAAAAATCTGCCGCCATTAACCTTTTCTCGCGCGAGAACTTAACGGTCATTCCTTTAAGAAAAAAATGAAACAGGATTACTAAGAAAAAAACAAGTAAGAACACACACGTTTCATGGGAATCCTTATATGCAATGGTATCTAAAAAATAGACACATATATCAACAGTGTGTAACGTCCGCGAACAAATTCAGGGAGGATATCTGTCGGTCTGCTTTTACCAGAAATGTCGTAGTAACGGCATGCCGTTATGCGACATCACATGATTTTTCGGTTTTTTGCAAAATAGTGGCTAGCCGTTAGGTATGTAGAAGGAAAGAGAAAAATTATGCAAAGAATTTTGGTGGTAGTTTTTTGGATGTTGATCGTTTCTCAAGGAGTTGAGCATTAACTACCCAAACAAACGATTGCAGTAAAAATGAGTTTGTAAAACAAAAAAAGAGGTAATATATATACACTATATAAAACTATTGCTGCACAAATCCACATAAATTATGGAAAAATTAAAGTTAATTAATTGCCTGATATAAAATAAAACTTTGGCTGTTTTGTGTGGTTTTGCTCTGTCGGAAAATAGAAAAAGAGTGTAAAAAGAGTGGAGTTGTGGAGGTCAAGGAAGTCGGAATTACGAAAAATAGTTTTTGTTCTGGAAGCGAAGCTTGCAAGATCTCAAAGAAATAAAATAAAAGACAAAAAAAGGGAAAACAAACTATATATATTCCGAGAAAAATGAAAAATTCAAAGTCGAAAATATTTTCGTGTCTTGTTAAAGAAAAAAATATTGTCATGAACAAAGAAAAAAAGAATAAAAAAATATAAGTAAAAACAGTTAAACAAAAAAAAAATGAGCGAAAATATACATACATATATATATATATATTAACGAAAGCATCAAGAAATATATATGGAAACTAAACGGAAATTGGTTGACAAAAATTTACAAAAAAAAAAAACAATAAAGAGAAACAAAAAAACGCAAAAAATAGAAAACAAGAAAAGAAAAGCGCAGAAATAGGAGCGAAAGGTTGTGTATTAAAAATTCCATCATATTTAATAAATTTGCTAAATAAATTCGACTAACATTCGACTGGACGAAATATTTCTCAGCCTGTGCGTTAGTGGAATGCTGTTTATATATTTTTCCTCCATATTGCCGAAATCACCCCCAAAGGAAACGTGCGCCCGAAGACAGAAGGAAGAGGTAACAACCATTGTGTGGCAGTGTACCGGCAGGAGCACAGCTTGTATATCTATTTTTTTTTTTTTCGTTCCTTTTGTTTGCAAATGTATTATTATAATATATACCTTATAAGTTAGATTAGCTAAATATACATAATATTTTATCTCACTACAAATGCGACAAGTGTCGCTATGAAACGTAGAAACGCATTTAGTTTTAATTCAGTTTTGTTGTTGTGAGTTTTCATTGTTATTCAATATATTGATCGGATGACTTGTGTACTGTATTATATATACAACGACCTCGTGAGACAAGTGTAGATTTTAGTAAGTTAGTATCCAATCCATTTTAATCATATAATACAGCAGAAGTATCCTCCTTATAAGGGCTAATTTTAAGGGCCATATAAACGAAGGCATCCTGAGAGATACCAGAAAATTGTAAGTGTCCGCAGAGTACAAGTTCGTTATTAGCTGTTAACAAGTAGTCGAGAAAGGAATTCAAAGCGCCATTCTAACATAGCGGACTTTATAAGATTTAATAAATTACAATTGATACCGCTCGTGACTACCACGTTAAAGTAATTTGCTAGTATACCGCTGATTGCATGTTCAACAGAATAAATGTTGATAAAAAATCGATCACTCTAAAAAGTAAAAAAGAATCAATTTAATAAAACTAATATTTTATTTGATACCCATATCGCTAGTGTCATTAAGAAAAAATTAATTCACCGAACTCATTTTAGAATTAACTCATTTTTAGGCGGATAGTATATCTTCATTTGAGGAATGTATTCTGCCTTGTTTGCGTTATGATAAATGAGCATAAAATTTTAAAAAAGTGAAAAAAAATAATTTAATCGCTTGTAACTTTGTGTGGTAATGGCCGAGTTTTTCCATTTCTGCACGAAAAAAGTAAAGTGTTTCACAAAGTAAATATGGAAGATATCACCCTTCTAACTTTTATAATTTCTGAGTAGCCAGCAACAACACACAAATTTTTATTAAAAAAATGTTTATACTCCACTGCGGGTTTCTGCTCTGACTAATTTGGTCTATTTTCAATACCGCCCGACGTGCAAAGAATTCCAATATTTCTACCAAATTGGAAGTCGATGTCTTCATTTTTGCAACCAAGAGAGTGTCAAAAACAAGCTGCACACAGACAACCCGACGGACAGACATGGCTGAATCAATTCAGAATCTCAGGCTGACCAAAAATATATATACTTTATAGGGTCTCTGAAGCTTTCTTTTTTATGGAATAAGCTAAAATGGGTATACCCCCATCTTACAGTGGTGGGTATGAAAAATTGAATTAAAATATGATTCATGTCAAAGCTGCTATCTATGTTTCGTCTATTAGCTTGTCGCATTGTTTGTCTGTTTTATGCTATTTATTGTCCGTTAGTTCATGTATTTATGTTAATTAATCGTTAAGACATTGTCAGCTAGTCACCCAAACACACCTCTTATGCTTCCTTACGAAACCATTTACAACTTAATGACTAGACATTACTGTATATGTCAATTTAAAAGAACAATATTTGCACAATAAAAACCACATGTTTCCGCCAGGTCTCTACGTTTTAAACTTACCGCACTCTTATCGGGATTCCCCTTTCATAGTACCACTCTGGCAAAAGGCTTCCCCATATATATTATTGGCTTACATTAAAATTCTTCCAGAGACGTGTGGTACTCATTTATATATGTCTTTGTAAAATTAATTAGCATTCCCGTATCAAAATCAGCAATAAAATACGGAAGAATTTAGATAAAACTTATTTCAATCAAATCCGTTTATTTCACATTAGTATACCATACTTATCATGTTTCACACTTTCTTACAAGTTTTTTTACAGTTTCTGCATTACGGTTTCTTTATTACCGATTCTCTTTCACGTTCTTTACTAAATAAATGTTATTGTGACAATAAAGTGGGTATAGTCTTAAATCCTTTTCTTTTTAGCTTTTTATTGAAAAAAAAAATGTTTTCCAACTATTATTATATTTAATGAACACTTATTGCGAAACATGAAAGGTTTACCTTTATGTGTATGGTTATTCACATTCTGAGGTCCTCTTTATTTTCTTTCAATGGTGAAAGCCACCATCAAAAATTGATTTATTTCAGTTTATCTTGTAGATACATTAAAATTATGTAAATTACCACATATATATATATTTAACTATTTAATAATTTATTTTACTTCTTAACGTTTCCATAAATCCTCTGTGTTATTTTAACTATTACAATTGAGGAGTTATAAAAAGACGAAAGTGCGGAATTCCGCTACTGCGTGGTTTGTTGCTTTTTTGTGAAGAACAGTGGCAAAAGCAGACCGACAGAAACCACTTACATCTTTATACGCGGAAGTTACAAACTTTATTGAAAAAAGTTATGGAAACAGAAGAGCATCGGCATGTTTGGAGGTAACTGGAAGAATTATTTTTATATCACATATCATCCAAACTGGATGAGTGAGGGATTAAAACCTGCCGACATGCGATAGCAGCAGTAGCCATCCAGTGGAAAATATATTGAAGTGAAAAGACTTAAGTGAGGATAAACTTTGAAGCAGCGATGCGTTCAGTAACTGCACAAACCGTCTTAGGACAGTGACAGCAATATCATATTTGGTAATTTTCTTACGTATTACGCACTGGCCCGAAGTTTATTGAAAATGGGCTTGACGTCCGTTGGAACCCGCATTTTTACCGCACAAACAGCGAGAAGTGGAAGGGGAAATATTTGACGTCAAGGAAACTATCACGTATGTTTTATCTAGCAATGATTCTGGACAAATCAAGTGTTGGCTATCCTTGCACATTATTAGATACATACATAATAAATTGATATTTAAATATAATATAAATAAAATGCGTAAACATTACAACGTTAATAAGCTATGTACCAAAAATATACCTGTCCTATTGTTATCAACATTACACCATTATCCACAACTTAATGTGAACATATTTTACAATACAACGAGAGAAGGAGTTGATATTTCAGATCAATTTATTTGTAAAGATTAAAAACTTCCTTGTCTGAAATCTTGTATTTCTATTTACTAATGGTTAACTCCCCGGTTTTGACCTGGGTTTCGGCTTCAGTTGTGAATAGCTTATGATTGGAAAACCTATCCTTGTTTTGTAATAATCCACTCTTCGCCAAGTCCCTAACAACGGCACACTATTCTAATTCAGTCAATTCCAAATTACTGACATTTCAAACCAATCAATTCATTTCTTGCCAATTAATTATAGGGATTCACTTAACTTCTACGGCTATTACTATTACCGCTATACGTAATATAAGCGACGCGGTTCCTACAATATTACTTATTTATAAATTCTATTATTTGTCTTAACTCAATTATAACTAGACCCTATGTTCATATAGTCAACCGTAGTGGTCTCTCTGTCCTGACTGAAAGTTTAACCTCTCCGTCTTGACGAGAGATAGTAATCCTTATATACGTTAGGGTCTAGGTGATTCAATTTTTGAATCACCTCACCTCATCACTTGTTCTTAATATTTTTGGTTGTTTTGCTACTATGAATCAATTTTCATCATAAAATATTAAAAATTAAATCTTTTTCTGAAGGGTTTACTATTAGTACAAATAGACCGATATAGTTCATATTTGGGCCATTTAGTTTCTATGTCAAATTGCAATAATGGCACTGAAAATTTTCACCATAAAACATTAGCAATGAGGCATATAAGGGTCTACATTTTCTGAGAATGTTTATATGGGGTGGTACTTAAAAAACAGAGAGACGTTGTTCAAATTCGATAAGGTTGATTTAAATGGAACTTAATGTTATGGAAATATTAAATATTATACCTCTTTTATAATAGAGATTATATCTTTTTACTATAAAACAATCAATTCTTGTAGGAACGGTTATATGAGACGGGTTTCAAAAATTGCCCACGGTGAACCGAATATTTCGTATCAACTTAGAGCGACGAAGCGCTATTACAAACCGAGTTTTGTGGAAGCATTTTTAAAATTTCGATTTTAAAAATAAGACGTTATATGGAGATGATTGGGAAATGATTCAGAAAATGATTCTGAATTGATCGCTTTAATGTTGTTATATATTATCATTTATTTAACAATTGTTCGTCTGTTGGCATATAAGAAGCGTTAAAAACGATACGTAAAAATAGCCGATGAGCCAATGGCTAACACTATCTTGCGTCAAACGGGACCACTTATCACAAACCACGTCTAGGATATATCGTAAAAATTAAACCTGTGGAAACAACAATAAGAATATATCGAGGTAGCCACCGAGATAATTTCTAAGGAAGAAAAAGTCAACGTTTTTGTTACCTGTAGCTGACGTATCAGTTGAGAAACAATTCGTAAGCGGTCCACCAAGATTCCTTCGAGAAGCCTAAAATCAATTCAAGCCTTATTTCACACCCAAAGTAAACACCATTTTTGAACGATTTCAAAAAGTCTTAGAAAACCAAAGTGAAATGATTGATCAATTGGCAATGCGTTTGCGCATAAAATCGAAAACTTGCATATATGGTAACTTAACATATAGCACTTTACGCAGCTACTCCATCCTAGAAATTAAAAGCTCCTTTTGGAATATATAATATAACGTTGAAAAACGAATTTTTTACAATTATTTAAGCTTAATGTTACAAAGTCAAGTGAACATCTTTTAGCCATGTTATTTAAGCCTGATTGTAAAGAACACAATAATGTTCAATTTTGAAAGATGTGAACAGTTTAACATCGACCGCATATATCAAGATGACTCAATGACGGATGATATAATACTAATAAGATCGGTCTCAAGTGGCTATCTAAAGGCGCGCCTGACAAGACTCGAACTTGAACCGATTGAAAGGGGTTATAGAGCACTCGGAACGGTCTATTGATGAGATAAAATCCAATTCAAATTTAACAATATTAAGAAGGCAACCCGACGACAGCAATTTAAAGAATAAAATACTCTAAGGTTAATTTTAGCAAAGGGCTTACTATAGGCTTTATAAATGACGTCTCTCACAGAAAACCTTAAAGATTTGACTCGTAAGTTCTTGAAGATTCGTGGCGGTTGATCTGCTAAGTAGAAATGCATATTTGTATGGAAAAATGTAAAGCTAAATGTCGATCTGCTTTCTGAAATCACCTGTTTTCAAAAAGAAAGAGCAAGAGTACTACAATATAAACCAGCACACGATTTTAATATAAATGACGGGAGACCGTCAAGGCCTGAAGAATTACTATACTTTGTACTAGGCGTTGAAGAACTTTATCATCAACAGTGATAAAATTCGAACTCATGAATGTGCCTTTTATATCGTACGAACAGTCTATAGTGGAGTCAAAGCAGTCGGTTGCAAAGTAAACGTAAAAGAAATCCACAAAGAAGTACGAAATCTCCGAACCGTCAGAAGAATCAAATTTACTAAAAAACATCCTCGTAGCAAAGCAGGTATCTGTGCGTTTAGGGCTAACAAATTTATAAAGACATTGTAATTTCTTTTGTGATTTTACGTATGTATCCAACGTCTTTTGACGTTAAGTTCACACCACTGAATTGTGGTTTTTCCAATAATGTAGATTTTATTTACAATTCTTGAGAAATCTATTTACAAATTATTGTATTTACAGGAATTTATATTGACAACGCTGTCATTCTCGTTCTGATCATGTACATTTCAATCTTGCAATTCAACTCTCTTGGCCAGACTAACTCGACTCTCTCGACTGACTTTCAACTCAGTTTTTGACTTTCTTTGTCTTCCGCAAATATTTTGCTTATATACCTTATATTTATCGCGACATTTCTAGTCAGCTAATCAGTTTTCGTACTAAATTTCCTGCCAATTATTGTTAGTATTGTCAGCAGCTGCTCGACGCAGCTACGAATACGTAAATGATTTTCCTTTCTTTAGAATTTTGTTTCTTAGAAAAGTAACTAAATTTTATGAAAGCTTAAATCGTCAAGTATGGCAATTTCGTAAAAATATTTAGCATTCATTAACAACGAGCATTTTCCCTTGTCGATGTATATTGAACCTGTGCCTTGCAACAGAGTAGTTAGAGTAACATTGCATTGAACCATTTTTCAGGAATTTCTTATAAAGCCTATTCTTTTTGTTTTTGAACGAATTTAGTTCTCTGTTGATCAAGAATTTAGGGAAATATGTTGTCTAATAGGGACAGATAGACAAAATCGTTTCACAAAAAGATGACTAAAAGGAATTTATGTCGGATCCTTCATTGTGAACTGGAACGCTCGGCAGAGGAGTCCTTGCGAGAATAATATTTTATAGATTATATAAGTTAAGAGCTATACTATACGACCACAACTAGCCAACCGTAAATTACCATTGTTTCCAATTATTTAATGAAGCGTGCTTATATCCATGAACAAAAGTTATTAATTAAGGTTATGGATTTTACCTAATCAGGGAGTATCATGTATCTGAAAGTTAACTCCCTTTCGCGACCAATCCGATATTTGATAGACGTTTGGGTTCCAGTCGTGTAAAACTTTCGTGTCATTTTCGTTGCTATCGTTCATATATAAAGGAAAAAATTGAAAAAACAGAAAAATTTTTGTTTACATTTATTTGTGGCTGTCAAAATCCGAAAAAGAACAGCTGGTTCTTCTCTTTGATGAATAAAGAAATAAATCAACTGTTCGTGGACCAATATTTAGAGAATAAAATAGAAAAAAAAGGACAAATTAATTTTCAAAAATTGGTTATTACTACCTATATATTTTATATCGTGTTTGCAAAATGGAAAAATGGAAACTTATCATTTAATTATAAAAAAAAGTGTGTAAATAAAGTACTTTTTACTGCATTTTTTTAAATTCACTAAGCTACCAATTGTATTATTTCTTAAAATAATAGGTCTACGCCTTTCTTGTTTCGCGGGTGTTTACTTCGTCGCTACAATGATGGCGATTCTCCTACCAAATTATTAAATTAAATATTTTATAAAATATAATAGTATGGGTCCCCGCGGACAAACTGAAAAATTTGTACAATGAAAATCTAATGGCGATTACGATTAAAACGTCGATAAAATCTAGTAGTTTTGCGCCGTCTTATTTAAAGAGTTTTGATTGCTAGTCGATAATATATAATAAAATCCTATAATCATTATATTTTATGAGCCGGCATAAAACAACAACACACACTGGCAAAATTAAGGCCAAGAATATTGCTGCACAAAAATCATTTTTCTAGGATTGTACCAGCGCCAGTTCCAGGATCGCGCCAGCGAATGTGAACCTTTATATAACGCTAAACGAATCATCAGCTGTACATATGTCGTCCGCAAAGCATCGCGTGGTCCAATCGTTTGTAACATGTATTTAAACGCCGCTGTGAAAACACTAAATGTTTCCAGAAATCCACACGCAACAATATGCATAAAAACATATATTTATATGTATTTATTCAAAAGCTTATACATTTTCAGGTAGTGTAGGGGAGTTGGAAGTATCCCACAGAGCCCATCTTTATAATATTGCTCTGTCGCAAACTCCAGTCCTCTTCCATTAAATTGTATAAAATGATGTGCCCAACCATGCTGCCTAATATTTATACATTGATTAACACAAACAATGGTTTATTAACACTTAACAATATATTATTTACCTTTTAAAAATTCAAATTTTGTTTATGGCTTATTTTAAAAAATTTGATAAAATAAACTAAGCAAACAAGGAATGTAAAAATATTAAAGGAAAAATTTCCCTTCTTTTCGCAATTTCTTTTTCGCAGCTAACTCAAACTTTTTTCGCCATTAAATTTTGTTTTTGTTTGTTGATTATTTTGTTTTAATTTTTTGTTTTGACTCAGCTGTTTGCAAGTAAACAATTTTGTTCGTAATTTATTTTATTTTAAAATTACAGCCGTTTTTTCCTATAAATGCAAGTCTAAAAAACCAATAATAACTCATAACTACCAATAGTAATGCCACTCGTAAGCTCTTTTACCTTCGCGTAAATTGAAAAGTATGCGAGAGTTTATTTAACAGCTGCTATGCTTACCTGATCCCCAAAAAACCATCCCCAGTATCAATCAATGCTAAATGCCTCCGCATACGTGAACCCAAACCAACTGGAAACGTACGCTAGGTTTCGGATCCCTGATTAGCCCCCATATTGTTGAATATAATTTCTACTATCACCATTTTAGATGCACGCTTCCCATTGAAGTATATAGCTTCTTTGATGATAATTTACCTGCAACAAAAAAATCAGCAGAGTAATCGCGCATCTGAAAGTTAACCGAGCCGATAATTGATAAACGTGTTAGTGGTGATCACATGAAACTCTCTTATGTTTTGCGAGTTAGCATAAATTACTTAGATTCACATTTATAAGAAAAAACGGCTGTAAATTGGAAACAAAGTAAATTTCAAACACCTTCCAAGTCGAACTACTATTACCTCTGCCACACTCTTAAGTCGAGATCTTCAAAATACTATTCTTAATCAGCGGTCCTCCTCTGGTCCGCTTTGTGTTTTACTTCCTGAGAATTATGAAGATAATTCAACTCAACTGCAACAGTCTCCGTAATGAACTTAAACAACTCGAACAATATCTTCATTGTAACGATATTGCCGTGGCAACGCTTTCGAAAACTTTTCTTAAATCTCATGCTTTATTTTCAATCAGAAATTACAACAAATCAGAAGCGATCGTAATTCAAATACTTCTCATGGCGGTAGCGTAGCGATTCTTATATCTAATAAGTTTTCGCTCTGCTATGTTTCTACTTTTGTAAACTGCGATCCCATTGAAGCTTGTAGGTGCACACACATCCTTTGATGAGCTTTTGATCATAAGTTCTTACCTTCTACCTAATTGTACTGTTTCAGACCATGCCTTTACCAATTTTTTCTCTTCCAGCTCTGATATTTCCCCGTTACTATGTGAGCCTTTATTGTTCACAACGTGTTTTGGAGTAGTCATTTTTCCAACCCGAGGGGACAAAATTCAAAACCTTCTTGAAAGTAAAAATTTAATTTTATTAAATAACGGTTCTACTAATTTTGTTTCCGTCTCCCCCCGCATGGATTTCTCAATTTATACGCCTAACCTTAGCTGCCCAAGTACACTCTGTACTTTGCCTGGAACACTCTTAAAGACACTCTTCCAAGATATATCAAATCCTCTTCGCTTAACAACATTGTCCGTTGCGACAAAGCGACTAGTTTTTTCAAAAAAAAGAAGAGACCATATCGTCAGTTTTCTATATGGTTCTACTATACCGTTTGACAAAACGTTCGACTATTTAGACTTTGTTTTACACTCAAAACTTTCTTCTGCTACTCGCATTGGTAAAACTACCTATCAATGTTTCCAATTAATTAACGTTCTGAAATCCATTTATGGTATTTCAAAACCCTTCTTATGCAATTAAGCTATACCTCGGACCAGTAATTATTCTTTTTCCTTTTTTTAAATTTTTACTGAAAAACTCAATAATTACAGTGTTCTAAGAGCGGGTATAAATAGTTTATTCATGATTCCTTTTGGTTCACATTATTTACAGCCAGTTATAAATTTTTTGCCTCTGAGAAAATCTACAGTTACTCCTGTAGAAGATCAAAGTCGTTACTTGAACTTGGTTAGCGTCAAATAGAAAAATTTTTTACTTATCTTTACGGATGGATCAAAGTCTGACGTTGTAGATAGTGGTCTCTGGTTTCCAAATATTGACATCGAAGTTTATTTCTCAAACTATCCATACAGATCCATATTTTCGGCTAATACCTCGCGATTCTGGAAACCATCCGATTGATAAGTTCTCAGTCACAGAAGAAATTCCTTGTCGTGTCCGACGGTAAATTTGTTTTGTCCGCTTTGCAATCGTTTCCCTTAGGTAAAGCCCATACTTACGTGTTAGAAATCATCTCTTTATTATATAATCTCAAATCTGATGCATTGTGTTTTCATTTTCTGATTTCCGTTGACGTGAGTGCAATCGACAAGAAGTAGTCAATCTCTTCTTGGCAACGGCGCTGGAGTAATTCACCTTGGTTTACCAATTGCGATTTCGGACAAGACATTATTTGCCTTATTAACAGGCTGACGTTTAATCACACGAGATACAATGATCACCTATTCAAAATTAACATTATGAGTGGGCCCTCATGCATGTGTGGAGCTTTACAATCTCTTGATCATATTTTATATGTCTGTGCGAATGTTGACGCTCATGATCGTAGCGTTGTAGATATTTTATGTTCATGGAATTTAGCGCCCTACAGCACTATCTTCTCTTTTTTTTAAAGTTTGTCATCAAGGCATATAAATATTTATAGCCAAATTATGAAGCTACTCTTTCAGGCACTCTTTTACCTTCGCAATTTTGATCTGTTTCATAAGACGCTCCCACATATAACTACTTCATCACTTCTCACACTACAAAATTCACTCTCTGCTGCATCATACTGCAATCCTTTGAAGAAGAAGATAATCCAATAATGTTTCCTTCAAAATGCGAAATACAATATAAAAGAAGAAAATTAATCTAAAACTCGTGAGAATGAATATTGATTCCCATAACGTAATAACACGTACAATGTACACATTTATAGTCAAGTAATTTATCAACTTTATTGAAATTCAAATAAAGAACTTATTATATAGTAACTTATATCAAAAGTGTTCAAACGACGCTACACAATGCATAGAAGACGGGCAAAAACAGCAAGAAGAACAGCAGGCGAAAGAAGTTCGTTAACAACAGAATCGGAGCATTTCCCTAAATTATTAACGCCAGGCTATAAGGTAGGTTTAAATGATTTGAGGCTCTTCAATACGATGAATCGAGTACTAAAACTGACGCAATAGGGTGGAGTATTTAAAAACACATTTGCGAGCCGTACATCTATGTAAATTTCGTGCCCAAGCGTTCAATGTAAGTGGCGACCTCTTCAAACTTATGGGGAATTACATAAAGAATGCAAAAGTACGATGTCACAAAAGGCCTAGTTCTCACTGCAACTTGTGAAGGCATATCAAACGGCTGCATGGAGTAAAACTACCAGTCACGATGGTTGTGATTGATCTTGTGGGAAAAACCACCAAGGAGAGCGATGATGGTGGTAATAAGAATTTACAAACGTCCGATGGAGTTTAATTTTCGCTATAATTTAAAATCAATGGAAATAAATAAATGTTAACCTTAATTCTCGTTTTCGATAATGGAATAGTTGTTAAGTGGTTTTCAAGAATAACCGCCTAGATTCTATATCAGCACTTAATTAAAATCCGTATCTTTCAAACTTATAAATTTAGGCAAAAAGTAAAGTAAAGTGAGAAACCATAATATATGATAGCAACGAAAATAACACGAAACTTTTATGCGCTCGGGACCTAAACGTTAATCAATTACCGGTTCGGTCACGAACGCATGTTAGCTTTCAGATACATGATTATCCTCATTATTCAAAAGAATTCAAGAACAATACCGCGATAGCGCAATATGGATTTCTAGTCTTTTAACTTAACAAGAGTAGTCGTAGGTTAAACCAAATAATTTGCATATTTTACAAAGGCGATCACAAACACACCATGTTCCCAGTGCTTATCGTCGCAGAACGCTACCATCCATGTATTATCTCAAGTTCAGCAGACTCGACCATACAACTGCGCAATACATTATGTTCTTCGTTACAGACAATTGTCTATCTCTACATTTGGATGGCACCCAATTCGCTAATGCGAAATTGAAAAAGTTCGTAGCCAAATGGAAATTTAATTGCACACGTTCTTTAGGAAAATCCTTCCAAAAAGCAAAAAATATTGCCGGAGTATTCTTCCATTGTGCACTTAGGCCTATTTAATTATATGAACAGAGATAACATCAAGGTAATTCGTAGTGCATTACTTACCGACAAACATGAATTACTGACATCCTTGGACGGTGACAATACGCAAACACTGTTACTAAAGACACAGAAGGACACACGTGAACATAGACGCGATCAAATTTTTTCACTAAATTCGTTATATCGTAGTTGTAAAAAGAATTAATTCCCACAAATCATGGAAACCTGTAAATATAAAGAACCAGTTTCACGACAGATCTTGCATTATTGAGGAGCAGAACGGAGAGCAATTGAGAAGAAATCCAATTACCGTCGACGCGGAAGGCCAGGGGCCGCCAAGCCCTCTTCAAACTGCTCCACTGTATTCGACGATAACCCAATTGATATTATTCCATTGTTGCGGACATTTGAAAGAAAGCGAGCTCCTCCTCAAAGATTAAAGTGCATTTAAAGAAAGCGGATGGGAAGAAGGAAAGAAGGTAAAACGGTATCCATCAGTTGACGATACACACCTACGATACTGCCTACTTATCGATTTCATTATCATTTAGTATTTAATATCATATTATTAGGTTAACTACAGAAATTGAAGCGCATCTTTGATTTTACAAGAATATATTTTTGAAATTAAGGATAATTGCTTTGAAACGGCTGAAAATATAAATATATGTAATATAAAGTTAAATACACATTTTGTAAATGTGACGAAATTCGAAATTCGAATTCGAAATTCGCTTGAAGAACGATCATGTTACTTTTTACACCAATCGAAGGATGAGGTATATTCATTTTGTCAAAACCTTCTCAACGCCCACAAAGAAGCTTCAGTGACCCCACAAAGTATATATATTCTTAATCAGCATCAAATGCTGCATCGATTTAAACATGTCCGTCTGTCCATGTCACGCCTGTCTGTGTAGTGGTTTTTGTAAATGTTCTCCCGGCCGCAAAAATGAAGCTATCGACTTCAAATTAGGCAGAAAGGCTGGAAGCTTTTGCACGCAGGTTTGTATTGAAAATGTGACAAATCAGTAGAAGGGCACACTCGCAGTACTACGTGAACTGAGAGAACCTCTGCTTTTCAAAAAGAATACAAAAATGGTTTTTTGCTCATTACAAATTAACTACAGCGGATAAATGTACAAAAATTTGAATCCCATTCTATCGGCGATGTCTGCACAAAAATGGGAAAAATTGACCACGCCTACCCAATATCATAGTTTATCAAAATGTAATAATTTTTCCAATACATAATAGTTTTCAATTTGGGATCCATAGTTTTAAATTTGGAAAGCACGTCCACCTGTCCATCTGTCCGTCTGACCGTCTTTGTAATATCTATAGTAAACATTCTCCCCTTTGGGAAATGGTTGCCTACAAATTGGCGAAAGAATTTGAGACTGATCTAAACTTTTCAAAGGACACGATTATACAGCCAATGTATTATTTTGAAAATAGAGAAAATCAGCCACGTCAGCATTTCTTGCTCCATACTATGGAGCATGAAAATGTAGTTCTTCGACTTCGTGTGTCTTTTTTAGAATAACGCTGATGGGTGGAAAAGATTCGGCCACTATCGAATATAATTTTCTTACTTATTATTATGTAGTACTTTTGATATTACCCAAAAAACAGCCGCCGTTGCAAAGCCAAGTATATCATTAAAATTTTCTTTAAGTGGAAGAGAGAAAAATTGAATAAACTTGCATTCCCTGCCTAAGTTCATATTATTTTACAATGCTTATAGTAAAAATGCAATTTTTTTTCTTTTTACATTTTTCTTTTCCGTTTGTCTTTTTTTTTATAATATGTATATGTATTTTCTATAACTCGGTTTTTTTATTTTTTTTATTTTTCGCATTTCATCATAATTGTTGTTGTGTGCCTTGTTTATACTTAAGAATTATTTAATAGCATTTTTACACAGGTTTTAACTGAAATTTATGCATGGAATTTTACTGTTTTTTAAATATTTTAGTTATGAACGCATTCCTTGTATTTTAAGAATATTCTTTCTTATACGCTTGTAAATATTAACTGTTGTTGCTATTATATACATACATAAATATATATATATATATATGTTTAAAAGCGTAATTGCTTTTGTAAGTAAATTTTTCGTGTTAATTATGTTTCTTATCGCATTTGTCGCTTAATTTCCGGTGAATTTTTTTTTTCAATTCTTATATTTATTTACATTTGAATTAATGTAATCAAAAATGAAAACTAAAGGGAACTTTCAGTTAAAGGAATTTAAAAAAAACAATACTTGGGAATATACATAAATCAATTAAAATAAATAACAAAAGATCAAAGAGCGGTGAGAACATTATAACATTTTCGACATCATTATATACATGCGGACTTATAAATTTTCTTCGAAATTGCTATTAAAACACACAACATTTCTGAATCCACCACCGCAGGATAGAGGCAAGTTATAAAAGGTCCTTATTTATTAGTTTACGTATAACAGCACACAGATATTCGAAAGAACATGTATGTTAGTCTCAGTCGATTTAGCAAAGACCAACAGTTTGCGCATCCATTTGTCGTATGGTAAAACTAGCACGGCCGCAAAAGGCAAATTGTAAACTGTAACTTGACACTTGACTTGCACTAGTTTGTAAAGTTTTTCTGCCTTTGCGTGTGTATCGAAGTCCATTTTTAAACTTGATTTATTGAAACTGTATACGGCAAGCTGCAACTCACTAGTCCGAATTGCACATCCACGAAATTTGCAATAATGGGTAACAAATGGTCCTAGCTATATCGACTTGTACTTGAAGTTCAATGTTGGGTGTAAAGATTAAACTAGTCTTATTATAAGAACATATTCGTTTCGGTAAGTGCAGGAATTTTTCTAACAAATATAAGGATAGAATTTTCAAACCCACCATACCCACCACCGAAAACGATGTCTGGTCAAAAAAAAAAACGTAAACAAATTTTTTTTAAAACACCAATATATATTTGCGATTAGTATTTAAATTATTTTAAAGCTGCCAAAAGCATAAAATGAAGCCAATTCAATGAGCGACTTGTGGCGGATATCTGTGGATTTCTGTGAAGTTGAATATGTGCTCTATATGATCCTGTTCAGCCCCTAAAGGTATGGTCATCAGTACCATCAAACGGAAATTATTTCATTGAACGTCGTTTTGACTTAGTCCCTCCGTCTTATATATCGTAAATTATACAAATCATTAACTATCATTAAGGCGATCGAAATACCGGGACTTTGAAATTATTCTGACATACAATCTGAAAAATAATTATATGTACAAACATAGCTTTATTTACTCCGTCAAAAACTTTATGGCAAATTATTATTCTGCTTATAACATAGTTTTTTGTAGCTACACTCTCTCTTTATCAAGTATTTCTTTCATAAGTCTTTGTCTGTGTTCCTATTGCTTGAGGTTATTGAGGTAAGTTTGCAATCCAATTGAAAATAATTATACATATAATAATAATAATTCGAGTTTAGTCCGCTGATTAGTGAACCTCTTAATTTTTATTTTGTATTTTATAAAAAATATCCTCTCGTAGGCGAGTAATGAAAGCATTTTCGATATATTTTTCAAAAATAATTGTGGTCATATTTTTATTGCTAGTTGAAAATGTCATGTGAAAGTTCACTTTCGGACGCGGAGTGTTGGAAAATTGGAAGAATGAGACTTGCTGGTAAGAAAATTGGAGAGATGGCAGTTGGGAGAAATCGGCCCCGCAGTAAGGTCCCAAATTACTTAAAAAACCCTGACAATTACAGTTGCATTAAGCGCAATGCTCGCACACGAACCGTAGATCAGAGAAGAAAGGAGCCTAAACGCCATTTAGCAACCAATAAAAATACGAGTTACAGGCAAATAAACGCAGAATTAGGCCTAAATGTAACCAGACAGCGTGTGCAAGAAGTTTTTAAAGAAGGTAGTCTTAGATATGAACACAAAATTGCACGCTTGACAGCGCGGTATGAAAATGCCCGTATTGCGTTTGTCAATAAATACAAATGTTGGGAAGAAGAGTTCGGAAATACTATATTTAGTGTTGAACAAAATTTTAATTCAGTCACCATACTGTTGTTGTTACTTTGGTGGCCACCCACCCGACCTGAACGTGATTGAGGGCCTATGGGAAATACTGTCCACCGAGATATTCTCCAAGGAGTATGGGTAGGAATGCTTCGGCCCTGCTTGAAATATAAAATGTGGAATAGGGAAGCTAGTTTTTTTATGATAAGGCCTCCATAAACATTCAACTCTTTTGACGTTTCGGTCGGGCAAAGTTTGCGATCTTGCATGTGATTATAACGTTTACATTATATTATATATAGAATCTCAACATGCAGGCATATCTTACACGCGTTTACATTATATTATATATAGAATCTCAACATGCAGGCATATCTTACACGCGTTTACATTATATTATATATAGAATCTCAACATGCAGGCATATCTTACTCGCTCATCACTCAAGTCTGATTTTGACAATATCCAAGCTTGATCGGCTCCTATAACTAAGAAAAAATATAGCGTTTAAAATCCTGTAAACTCTATTCCAGCAACAAGGTAACGAACAGAAAGACTAGTCAAATCTTTTGAAAATCCTATGGAGACTTTGACATGCATCTCTAGAAATTCAAATTCGTCTTTCATCTTTTTTTTGTTTCTTTTCATTTAATCCTTGCCGTGCTACCAAAATCATCGCTCTTACAAATTTTTGCCACAAATTATAGATGGACCGGCTGTGCTTTATTTTACAATATTTGTAGATTATACTTGTTAAGATTTTTCAGCTTTCTCACCCATTATAAGTTCGAATATAGTCTGTTGACATCTGTGCACCTAAATTAAAAAAACACAAATATGGAAAGTGTTTCTAGAAACGTGACCAAATCGGCTTAGGACCAGGAACACTCCCTTTATTCAAATGGCAAATAATATATATTCACTTTCTTCGATACTGGGTGTGAAAAGAATAATATTTATAAATAATGCTAGCAACTGAATTTAATAATTGCATAACTGGGAAAGGAAACCTTGGTTTTTGCCGTTGATTAATAATAGAAGTAAAATATATATTTCAATTGCTTGCTTATATGCTTTGTTATTGTGTTTTGTATAAATTCCATAAAAGAGTGAACATTTCATTTAGCAGTGAGCTTTATTTATTTACTTCTTGGTTTTTGTCTTACGTTTCATAAGTTTTTTTTACGTTGTCTCAAAGAGAAAATTAGGTTTGGTGGTGTTTTTTTTTTTGTTTTGTTTCTTTATTTTGAGGCAAAGTGAAGGTTTTTTTTTTTTTTTTTTTTTTTTTTTTTTTTTTTTTTTTTTGATTTCGTTGGAATAGAGATATTTTGAAAGAAAAAACTCAGTAAAATGTTTTCTTTTTGTATATTTGTTTAAATTATGTTTAATTTTCTGTAGTTTCTTTTCTTTTTCCTTTTTATTTTTACTTTTATTTGGCAAATATTTACAAGTACAAGCAGTTGATTAGCTGCCTTTTAAATAAGAGAAAAAGAAAGAATTAATTTTCTTTTATATTCAAGCTTTTCTTTTGTTTGTTTTTGACGTACTTTTCCTTTCAATTATTGCTAATAAAAAAATATTTTATTAAGTAAATTTCATACAAAAAAAAAATCATTAAATGTACGTTAATTTATAGGTTAAACTTAAACTTATATATGGTGTTTGTTTTTGATCTTTTTCCCCTCTTGATCTTTTCGCCTCTTGCGCAGAACATAACAATAAAAATGTAGATTATTGGATGTAGTAAATTAATCCGTTTGTGTTGATGGCTATGGTTTTTTTACCCATTAATAGTGAATATAAGAAATAAGAGTAGATAAGAATCTAACTTTTCATATATATGCGAGGGTTGATCGAATATTTTAAAGATTTACTGTCACAAATTTTTTGATGTACTAATAGGTTTGGTAGGTAACTTAATTTTCTTTTTTATTAATGACAATTCTCATCTATCTAACTGTTGTAACAAATCTAAAGATTAGATAGATAGATGACATATGAAGCTGAGTTCTGTTCCAGCCATCCCTTTGGCTTCTATAGATCAAGTTTGAAAATGAAACTGACGCAATGTTTATGGGGTATAATAAGGCAAATATATTTTTTCAAAAAAATTCCGAGGATTGTTCGTTTTTAAACCAACTTTACCTCGCGTGTCGTCAAAAGTAATTAGATTGCAGCAATGTAAGTTACGTTCAATTATTTAATGTTATCTATTCTGAAATAGTTTTCTCTCGCTATTTTATTGCCAATATTTACTACACTTTATCGGAAAAATAATCCGCAACATTGAAAGCGTTTAATGTAGGAGGATTTTTCTTTGAATAAAACAAAAACATGGCAAAAAGGCTTCTGGATAGCGAGGGGAAGAACTTTGAAGATGTTAAGCTCAAAGGCTTAAGTTTACTTTGGAAGATCAAAAAAGCAAGTGAGAAAGTTATATTACTTTAAACTGGGCCCTAGGCTTATATATTGTGATTACAAAATATACTACAAAAATTGGACTTGCCAATTTGCCCATCAGGACCATTTTTACGCTAGTCTTTGTACCAAGTTTTAGACAAATTTTTTTTCGTATTTTTTGCGTACTTGTACGTGATGGATCACAATTGTTTTCAACCAAGGGAATATAAATCAAGTTGTAGCTTCCTTTGTCAATTTATATCTGTGAGCATTCCAACAACAAATGTCATATATTAGAAACGGAAATACAAATTTAATACAACTGTAGTAATAATCATAAGATTTATTAATTACAAACAACGCGGTGGCCAATACTTCATAAAAAAAATAATAGCATTAAAGTTGAATAATAATAATAAAGATATGATAGCTCATATATATTACTAAAATTGAATAAATTATCTACAAGGTGGATGTATAAGCTATTGCTCAGTCCATCTGCTTTTAAAGTCTCATAAATAAAGGAGGTTCGCGGTGATATTGATAATTTGTTTGTCCGATCCCAAACAAGCTATTTTGTTGTTTCGGCATAGTAAAGAAGAAGGCAGTAAAAATAAATGAATTTCAAAAAATATCGCGACAATTTTGATAATTGCCTTGTTATTTAACTATACTTTCCGAGCGTTAACGAAATACAGGAATAGTGTACTAAGGCAAGTGCAAGATTTTCGATAGTCGTCAAAAAATCTCATATTAAATGGGGCTTCCAAAGTAAGCAAATGTCAACAAATTGTGTCTACAAAATAAGAAACAGACAAAGTTTAGCGACTGTACTTATATAACTCCAAAGATTTAATCTTTTGATCAGCCCTCGTATACCCTTCGTATGCATGAAAATATGGATTCATATGCTTATGAAATACATATCTTTTGCTTACTCTATGTATACGTGTTTATACATTTACGAAAATTTATTATAATTTGTTTTGTTGTTTAATGTTATTGTTATTATTATTATTATTATTATTATTATTATTATTATTATTATTATTATTATTATTATTATTATTATTACAGAGAGCAGTACTTACGAAAAAAATTGAATTAAGTTTACATTGATTAACTTTCTTAATTTACTTATATACTTTCCTGTAAAACTAAAGTGCGAAATTTCTGTTTGTTATGCATATGAGAGAAATGAGTTGTAGTTCTTTGTTGTTATTTAATCTTTTATTTTATAAACTAACGAGAGTTAATGCTGTTTGGAGTTTTTCTTGTTTCATTTTTTTTTAACAATTTAGTAAAAACTTAAAAAAAAAAAAAAAGAAAATTCATCATAATAATAACTAGATTTGGTTAAAAGAATGCTTTATTGCCGGCAGCAAAAGAAAGAACTTAAGCATTTTCTTTTCAATCGAAAGCTGATTTTAAACAAAAAGAAATTTTTATAACTTTACTACTTTTTTTATTTTGAATTCAACATTCATACACTAGTAGAACAATCAACCAATGCTTACAATAATCTTAGCTATCCAACATCTTAGATGTGTTTATGAGTGTCACATAAAATTTGTTTAAATTTAACGCTGAGTTCTTTATAATGTGTTTAGATATATCTACAGCTTAAGTATTTTTCTATTTGTAGGATACCCAGAGTCTACTCGATCATTTTCGCAAAGATTTTTTTACTAAGCTTAAAACTTTGCTAATTACATCTCTGTTTAGTCTTTACAGTCTTTTATCCATAACTTAACCCTTCTTTAACTATAAACATGTGTAAGATTAACAACTCAATAAAGGCGACATTTCCACAAAATTGTCTTCACAATTCAAGGCTTTGTGAATTGTAAGTCTACCAATGGATATTCCGGCAGTACTCAAATACAGAACTTTTTTCATAACCTATTAATGCATTTACTTTAAGGCCCGTCATTTGGCGCTTCGAAAATATCGCTACGTAGAATTATTGGACATCTCGATATTTCTTAAATACTGGAAGCTGTGTTACTGACGTGTCAGATCGTTATTCTACAACGATGGCTATAAAAATGTAATTCATATTGTAGAGCTATGCTTCGAACGGACATACGGACATGGTCTGATAAGGAATATATATATGTATGTATATATATATATAGATTTTGGTAGCGCAATGGCGCCAAGCTCATTAAAATTTTTGCTTAACTTGATCCTAACAAATTCCCTAATAATTTCTTTTCTCTCATTCGGGAAACCGTCAAAGGTGCAATAATAATTTCTCCAAAAGTAAAATTAGACTTTTTTTAACATTGTTTCATAATGCTTATAGTTAGTTGGGCTTTTGAATGAAAAGAAGATTACTACGCAGGCGCCGAATTCTAATTAACCGTTATTTTCTTTGCTCCAAGGTTTAACATTCCCGTTTGTGATAACTGTCTCCGAGTTCGGCGAGCTAGTTGACGCATCTCAACCATTCTCGCATAAATATTTCCATGATGTTATTATTGATAATTATTAAGACATTATAACGTGATAACACGTTAATGTCAAGTTCAAATTTTCTTTTTGATTTTTGTCGCGGAGGTGGCAGTTTGAACTGGAAATGAATAAACTGGCTCAAAGTGTTGCCCTTATCAGGAATACGTTCAGTCTACGACAAATCTAATACTTATTTCTGCTCTTTTCAGCTGGAGGAGACATTTATCAAGTTTCACGGCAAAGCGAATAGATCTTTCCTTGTTTAATTTTTGTTTTCTTCTTGCAAGTTGAGTCCACGCAAGCAATTGTACTTTTTTACAAATACTACTCATTTACAAATAAATGATTTACGTGGTGTTTGTTCTTATCTTAAAAGGGTAATATTAATAAGTTCTTATTAAATCATCATAACCGGAATGCATCGCTTTAATGATAAGGTACTGCTTCTAAAGCTAATCGACAATATCTAGAATTAGATTTAGATTACATTTAGAGTAGTAGTTCGTACGTAACGACTGTTTTCCGTCATTCAACTTAATCCGATTTGAAGGGCAATATTAGAGACTTATTCTCTGCATTCACAAAAAGCCGGTCACACTTCTCACAATGCTCTAGTGATAGCAATCCCCACGTGAATTAAAAATAATGAACTGTCATTGGCACTATCGCAATCTTGTGTGCTTGTTTTATTAGATTAAAATTCAAGAGATGGATTTGAGTTATTTTTTGTGATATAGTAAATAGAGAGTAGATCGGATAGAAATTAAAGTATTCTTTGAATAAAATGTCAACGTTCACAAGCATTTAAAAAAACTTTCAATTACTCTACCCCAGAAGTGAAAGTTTTATTAAATATCTTAAATTTTATGTCTTTTTATGTTTATTTGTAAAGAAGTAACACTTGGATGCGAAAAATCATAACGTCCTTCGTTCATTTACTTCTAAAATATTAAGTAGGAAAGATTACGAAAATTTCAATAACTTTTTTATGCATGTGTAAAGACTTTTCTTTTGGGTTTTACGAATAAGATAAGAGTGACGGTCAGAACAGGTGCACATCACACTCGGCTGAAACTTATGATGATTTTCTACTACTTGCTTAGGGACCTTTTGATGGTTTTAAGAAGCAAATATGCCCCGAGTGGTTGCACGTAAGGTTTTGCCGAAAATTATTGTAAATTTATTTAACTTTTAAGCGAAACGCAGTACATACGAAAATAAACATTACATGAAGTAAAAGATGTGATTATCCATAAAAGAGAAAGAAAACTCTTCCATTTCACCAAATGGTACAACTCAAAAATTGTTTCAGTTATGTAATCTAAGATAATGATCTAATCTATATATAAGAGTCATTTATTTAAAAACATTCCATGTAGGGTACTAGCTACAAATTATTAACCTGAAAGTGCGCCTCACTCGGAAATCATGAAAGGGCCACGGATAGTAATTTTATTTTCATTTATAATTTATTTTTGAAAAAGACATCAAAAGCGCAAAAGTGTGTTCTATTAGAAAATTTAAACGGCTGAAGTGGCTTTATCCCAAATAAAGGCCATGATGGTAACCTCAAACAATGTTTAAAAGTGCTGACGAAATATACCTTAAAGTTTGGATGGAAAAATTCAAATAAGTTACAACACGCTTATCTTATAAGAGTTTATTGTTTTCCTAGATCCCAGCTTCTAAATCGGTTGTGAAATGATCGAGCGCCTTAAATCGCACCTCAGAAAGCTATAAAGCGCAATTTCTCCGTATTCATCCTAAAGGAACTCATATATGTGGGAGAAGTTTTTGATCTGCTTGAAAATGCCAGTAAGCTAACAGAATCCACACCGAAAAGTATTAGGTGACTATTACGTATTTAAACATTATCGTGATTCAGGTTTTTTTATAAGTTTGCTGAAAATACAAGTGCAGAGACTTCAGATTAAATTGTCGTCATCCTAAGGTACTAAAAAGTTATCACCAGACATATATAAGTGATTAAATCGATTCAAAGTTTTTTGCTATCCAAGAAAATGTAATTGTTTTATGGCGGAACGCTGCAGCGGAATGAAATCTCATACATAGTATACGGGACTAAAACCGAAAAATCTGATGCGATCGAAATTAACATCGTATTTAAGCTTTATATGGTATCCTTCTTAGGGTAACTTCCTAATATTTAGTAGTCTTCACTTTTCTCTACAACTTTTCCTAAACTCATTGGCTGTTCTTGTTGTTGTCGTTGTTAAAAAAAGAGTAATGAATTTAATGTCTGAAAATATTTGATCAGTGCCTACATATTCAACATGATCATCATGTATTTATCATATGATTTTTTCCTTTGAATAATTTATAAGAGAACGCAAAAAAAAATTATACAATAATAAAAAACTAAAATTATAATAAAAATTAAACTTTAATTAAACTTAATATGATAATAATTATAGCTTTCTTTTTGTTATTCTGTTTTTTTTGTTTTGTAAATTTTTTCCTTGTTTTTTGTTTAACGTAAATTACAACGGAAGTGTCGGTGTATTTGTAGTTGGTGTGGGCGTCAACATGGACGCGGATGGAGGATAACGCAACGTATGCTGTGACGTTGCTTGTTGTATATAATCCTGACTAGGATTATTTAAAACGCTATCCCGTGAATTTGAATGTGAAGTGGCGCGCAACAAAGTAACTGCTTCGCGTTCTGGACTACATTGGACACCATCTAGTCATTTTTGACGGGATGATTTCTTCTTCTTTCGTTTAAAGAAACAACAACATCTAAAAGGACCAAATTGTACGAAAAAAATATTTTTGTCTTTTCAAAAGTGTTTTTTTTTGTACTAACTTTGTTTCGTCCACAAGTTCAACTTCTGGTTGTTGTGTTATGGGAGTATTTGAATGACCAGCAGTGGGATCGTCCGCATTTAGTTCACCATTTGTCGAACTCACAACCTGAAAATGTACATGAAAAAACATAAGATTTCAAACTTAATCAATTTCCATATAATCTAAACATAACGGAAAATTGTATGCTTTGCTTTTTGTTCAAAAAGAAACACTAAACAGCTCATATATATGTATACATATATTTTTCTTTTGACAGTTTAATAGAAACAGTACAACACACTTAGAAGTTAAGCAGCGTAGGCATTTATCAAATTGTGTGATGTGATCCGAATGAGGTCTAATGTGATTGTTAGATGTATGTTTTAATAACAACCAATTTTCCACACAGAGTAAAATATCTTCAACATATGCTGATTTAGGTCAAAACGACTTTATCTATAAAACATATCGAATGACATTACTGCTACTGCTACTGATGATCATTGATGATGACTTTAGAATTTCAAATTGCAGAAAAGTTAAAGAGAACTCAGCAACGAGATTAGAATAGCACCGAAATATATTTAGTTGCAAGAAATTCCTTTTTTGCGTAAGAGTAAAAAATATGTGTGGATGATAACAAGATCACTCCTATCATGTGAAAAGCAATGAGACATTGTTTAGTATTTTAGTATTTTTATATTACTTCTGGAATAAGGCACAAATATTATCACACCGAATTTCGTCTCAATAAATATACACTACGTCGACCGAAAGATTCCGTTGCGTCTTCTCAAGCAAATACCCGCATCAAATCCCAAAAACATTTGTCCAATACTTAAGTTGTAGAATTCGGCAAATTGGAACGCGAGAAGAAATGGTAACGAGTGCCCTGACGACTCTTTAAAGGAAGTAAAGGAAAACGATATCTGCGGATGGTCCTTTTTCTATAATGCTAGCACTCCTCCACACTTCTCTGACCCACCCGAAAACGTGCTTAAGCAAGGCATAAACACCTCCAGGAATAATATAATCAGCTGAACGTTTTCTCATAATTTTTTGGCTTTTTTTATGGAACGATTTATCACCACTTGTAATATTCAAAGTACGCTCAATTCTCCGCAACGACCTCGTCGCTTATCCTAACTTTTTCACCGGATCGTACTAACACCACTGCAACACGTAAACAAATGACCGAGAAGATGCACAATGAGCTCCATTCGAGAGCTGACATTTACTGAACTTTTTGTTAGAGACGGCACCTAAATGTCAGTCGCGGGAATTATTGACCGATGTGTTATGATTGCTTTAGGAGCGTGCAGTAAAAGCTCATCTTCCTATTATCCTTCAAAATTCTTTGACGAAAATTTCAAGAAATGTTGCTCAACTTTTGATATACATTTACGAATGTTGCTTGTCTTATGATTTAGGTTAAGACCGGTTAATGTGTAAGACGCAACTGCATTAGTACAAACATAACATAGAGTACACATATATATTCGTAATCAATTCTCAGTACCTTTCGCATTTGTGAAGGGAGGGAAGGATAAACTATAACAAAATTCAAAAATATAAGATATTAAGGAAACAAGAAGTTGTTTTGTTGTTGTCGGTTACTGTGTGTGTAACAAAATTTAAAAAAAAGAATTTTGTTGTTTCAAAATCGAAACATCAATGGTTTCATTCTTGTCGTACAACGGCAGCAACACCACCATCAAAAGTAACAACAGCAGCATTAGTAGTAGCAGTAGTAGTAGCAGTAGTAGTAGCAGCAGCAGCAGCAGCAACAACAGCAGCAGCAACAGCTGTAGCAGTAACACCCTGACTTGACTCTTCATGATCACTTTTCACAAGATATGGATCGAAAGGGCTATCATCATCACTGCCTGATTCTTCGGGTTGCCTCTAAATAATGATAATTGATATGCTCTCTAATCATATTTTTTTTCAACGAAAATATAATTTCTTTAAATGAAAATAAATGTAGAACATGCATTGAATTCCCAGATGGAATCTACTTGAAGTATACAAGAGAGTACGCATGCAGTGAACTGAAACTGAACTAGACATGCTTTTAATTCAAGCAAAAATGACCAAGTAAAATATTTTTTGAAGCATACTAAAATTATAATAGAAAGATATTTATTGAAATTTTAATACAGATAAACTATTAAAAGTAATAATTACGCGTTTGCAAAAATTTTGATCACTTTTTCACTTGAAAAAGGCAGTTATTGTGGAAAATTGATACACTATATATTAGTCAAAATAGTTTCCATCATTTTCTACAACATTTTACAATATTTTTGGCAACATGGCAACATCATGTTGAAAGAACTTATATTGGTTTGGCAGTGATCCACCCACCGACTTATTTTCGCACTTGTTTAACTTTGCGGATCTGCGTACCAGTCAAGCCATGCTGCACCGATCTGAACAAGTGGTACTCAAAAAGTGTCATGTCTGGCCATTGCGCTGGGTGTGGCAGAACTTCTCATTCCAGTTGCAGCAATGTGTCGTGGACAATTCTTGCCGCAAGTAGCCAAAAAATGTCATTTTCAGACAGTTCGTGTCGTCACTTTTAACTATTGAAATCAAAACTGACAATTGTGATATGATGAAGCAGCATCACAAGCCTCTGGACGTGTTTTTAGCGGGAGATTTCTTCAAATAAACAACAACAATAATGAATTTGGAAGAAGAATATTTTTGTGCGTTCCGTGATTATTGTCGAAATATGCTGAATGAATCAATAAAATGAAATGGACAACTGTTATTTTATGTAGAGGAAGATCAAAACCATCGAATTCGACCATTATTTACTTTCCATTTATTTATCACTTTTACCTGTAAAAGTCGCTGATCAAAATTTTTGCAAACACCTAACACAATACAAATCAAGTAGGGTTTCATGAGCAACCGTATATTCTATACCCATCACCTAAATAATGTCATTTTGTCCGTAACTTTGTCGCGTCAATAACGTAACTGTGTTTAAGGAGTGAAAGAAAACGAATCTTCATATGTGTTCCAGCCTGATGGCGGGGACGTAAATTTGAGATTCTGTTCGACATTTCTTGATGGTCACTTGCCGGAATGATGAAAATCATTTATAATGCATTCTAAATTAATTTACGCAAATTAAATTTGAAAATGATGCGAACTCGCTCACAAAATATATCAAAAATTTTTTTGTTTCGTTTAGTAAGCGATGCATCCCGATAGTCGAACCAGCCACTTATATTTAACCCAAAACTAAGCTTCATTAATATATTTAATTTAGGTGATGAGCGTTAAAAGATTCGCTTCAACACGAATACAATTTATTTATTTGATTATTGTTGTATTTATATGGTATATGAAATATGATCTACAAAACCCCTTAGTATACAAACTACTTGTGCAAAGATTCTTTGTAACGGCATTTTAGTGTTTGTATTAGGAGGAACTTTTTTAGATTTCCATTTTTTAGGGCTCTTTAGTATCCCGTAACTTTGCTTATCTTTACTGAAAAGTAAGAAAATAAAAGTTGTGGTGGCACACGCAGAGTGTTTGGTGTTCGGAGTGAGAGCAACAATCGTTCTGCAGCATTACATTACTGTACGCAAAACTGTTTTTATTAACTTATTAAAAAAACTTTAATACATAAAAATTGTGTTTGGATATAATCTACGGATTCTTACAAATAAACGGAAACACAAAAAAGTAATACTTTTGCACATATAAAACAGAACACTTTTGTAAGAAATACCTGTAGTGAACGTAGAGTAAATCAAGAGAAAACATTAGGATTGAAAACACCAAAAATATAATTGTCTGCGCGGTTCAACAACACGATTTAGTAGTAGTAGAGTAGCAGAGTAGTAGAGTAGTAGGAGTAGTTGTAGGAGTATAAAGTTGATTGTACAATAGAGTGATGACGGTAATACAAAAATATTTATATACATATAAATATATAGAATAAACAAAGGGTGTCCCAAAATGGACTGATGTTTCAATTTAGATTCAAATGTTAATTAGTTAATTAGAGGAGCAACTTTCGAAGCTGTAAGCAACGATTTGTACTAATTCGAATGATACAACGCTCCGTGTGAAGAACTTACACTAGTTGAAAACCGTCCACAAGCAAATAAAACTTTTAATTTTAAGCCTTGATAAAATAAATATAAATTTCCTAAAAAAATGGAGAAAAAAAAGCTTCAAGCAAATAGGTCAATTCTGTCTGTAGTCAGCCTTTGTTCGATGGAAGTCATTACTTTTCATTCTTGAAAATTGACTAATGCAATTTCCATCCCTTGAAAGTTCACTTAAATCGAATCACCGCGAAGGGAATTAAAGGCGGTTTAAGAATATCTGAAAAGGTTACTGCAATAAAAAATAAACGCTTAAATCAGCCAATATCATTCAATTATTTGTTTTCGCTTAAGTATAAAGTTCATCTTTTAATAGTGCTCATGCAAGGTCTTGGTCAAGGTATGACAACGTCTTAGAGAAACATAATTTGGAAGCTTGCGCCAAACGCACACAGTTCACAGATTTTTTGAAATCTTGCAGCTCACTCTTAGCTTCTCCACTCAACGCTTGCGCTACTTTCCGTATTGCTAATGTAACTCGCAGATTATTGCAATTGTAAAAAAACACCTGGTTCAAAGCCACAATTTACCAAACTTTTTAAAAAGTATTTTAATCATTATCAAATTTTTCGTTTATTAAAAAGTAAAAATTTCAGTTTATTTTGGTACACCCTTTCGGCACAACAACATATTACATAAATTCATACAAAAATTGTCATTAACGGAAAAATAAGGAAACTCAAAACAAACTGGAGTTAAAGAAATTTTTTTACGTTGAGTAAAGCGATTTGAAAATCCTTTGATTTTTTGAAACGCACATAAAACGTAAGGTTTCTTGGTAACAAACCCAGTACACAGCACATAACACTAACAACATGTAGTAGTAGCAGTAGTGGTAGTAGAACAACACGAGCACTCACCTGTACTGAGCCATGCCTATCGGCTGGCGTTAAATTGCCCAGTGTAGCGCCTGGTTTTGGTACATCAGGCCACGCAGCAACACCTCCTTTGGCGTTTGTCTAATTTTTTTTTTTTGTTTTTTTGTGGAAGCCGTACATCAACAATATTGTTTAAAATGTTAAGGACGCAGCAATAGCAGTAGTAGTAGTATTGATGTTGGTAGTGGAGTGGCAAGAGCAATATGGGGCCAGTTATACATATATAACAGCATTCATTTAATGGCCATATCAGTCAAGCACATTTTTCAAGAAAAAAAAAATTTTGTTGTTTTTTGTTAGAATTAATTCATATATATATATATATGAGAAAGCGCATGTACACATAAAGAAAGTTTGTTATTGATCATTTCAAAAATAAATCATAGTAATAATAAAAAACTTATTTTAGTTTTAGTGTTTAGATGGAAATTTCAACTAAGTTCTGTAAAAATGCATACACAACATAAGTATAATAAAAACCTTTAGCCTGAATTAACAATAAATAAAAAAATAGAAAATAAATGCGAAAGCGAAAAGCAATAAGCAATTTATAAAAATAAAATGAACAAAGTTTTAGCAAAAATAACTTTATAGGCCAAGGAAATATGTTGAAAGATTGGCTTTTAATGGCTCGTAGAGTAATTGATAAGATAGTGAGTTTACAAAGTCTCGGAGTTCCTTTTTGCACTCGTTAACATTATACCTATTTCGTTACTCGGTTTTACATCGAATTAGCTAAAATCGGGCGTCACTCGTTTGGCTATTCATTATTTGAATTATCGAAATTCTAAAGATTGAAAACTCTCCTTTTTGAACAAGATTTCCCGAAGATAATCGATATTACTACAAAAAAAAGAGCAAGGCCAAAGATGTTCCAAGGCGAATATATTGGCAACTGAAAGCAGTACTTTCAAAAAAAATTGGAAGTCTCAAAGAAAAAAACAAGTAAGAAAATGGTAAGCGATTGTAACCAAATCTTTTATAGCCACTAATTTTGTCTTAAAAAAACAGAAAACTCGAAATAATAAAAAAAAAATTTTTTGGTTAATTTTCCGCACTCTAATCGACCAATCATTGGGGAAATTTTTCAAAAAACTGAGAAAAACCTGCAGATTTCATCTGACGTCGTCACTGCAGAACTAAAAATTGATCGAAAAGCGTTTCGAACCATTTGCGTGAAATTGAGCAACTTGGCTTCGCAAACGATGGTTTAACGCCACTTAATGTAAGGCTTTGTGATTTGCGGTGGCTTGAAAGGACACCACACACGCACACACACAGAGGGCTAAGCTCAGGCTACTGTGGGGGTCACAGGTGGCGCATTGAGATCGGCCTGCATATAGACAAGGGTATATCGGTAGGCTAGCTGCGAATAACCAATAAGCAGTCCCCGACCAAAAGTAGCAGAGGAGGAGTGGCGGCTGAGAAGGCCGCATAACCTTGCGAATCATCGGTGACAGGACGAGTAAACGCCGTCCTTTGAAAAGGTGCTCCTCACGCTTAGTATGGGAGTGGAACCGAGGGAGACGGTTCTACGAAGCCTATGGGTAGGCATCAAGACCGGGCCCGGTAAGGTCTTGATTATGGCATACCGGAACACCTACTAGAATTGAAAATTTCGAGCTGGTGGTGGCAGTATTCCGTTACCTGAATAGGTTGGAGTGGTATCGAGCCGAAATGGCTTTCGGGGTAATGCTGACGCCGCCCCCGCCCTGTTAAAATTATGGCAAGTCTGGGAAGTACGTTCGCCGCACTGTTAAGTTGGTGGGTGTAGAACCAGTTGAGAAGAACTCCTGGCTAATGCTGGACCTGGCACTGAACGCTAGTCTAATAAAGACTAGGGTCAACCCACTGCATGGCCTCACTGCTTGGAAAGATAACCATGGGGTCCTAATAGCAACTAAACCAGCGGAACCGGATAGCGGCTTCCCAGCTGGGGCCCAATCACAATTACAATGAATTCTCTAAACCAAAGGAACAATACACCAACAGGCACTAGGGGTCACGCCGGCGCTTTGAGCGAAGAGAATCCTTTCAAAGTGAGTGGAAGAATAATGAGGTCGCCAATAGGCGTGCAAACGCAGCCTCACTAACAAAACTACCGGGCCGAAGTAGAGAGATTCATCCTGCGATGAGCACGTCTTTAACATCATTATGGACTCCTACGAGAAGGGTGACGGCACGGGTGGTGAACTCCAGAAACTCCAGAAAACGTTGTACAAGCATGTGACGCGGCCATGCCTCGAAGAAGAAATACAGGCAGAAGAGGATCTCCGTGCTATTGGTGGACAGATGAGATAGCATCCTTGAGAGCGAACTGTCTGAAAGCCAGACGAAAAGTGCAGCGTTCGAGGGGAGGGGCCAAATTTAATCAACTGCTCACCCTCTACAGAGACGCGCAGTGACTTAAAGAATGCCATAAAGGCTAGTAAAAGGAAAAACTTTCATGAAATAGGCCAGGATGCCAATACTAATCTGCGGGGAACGGCCTATAAAGTCGTCCTGAAGAAGGTCAAAGGGCAGAGAACGCCGTGCCCGCACACGCACCGGCGGATAGTAGCAACGCTTTTTTCGCAGAGGCCGCCGTGCCTCCACTGCAGAAAAGATGAAGCAATACCAGCAATTACTGCGGACGAGCTTTTAAGCGCCTGCAAAAGGGTTGGGGACAAAAAAAACTCCTGGACTAGACGGAATTCCAAACAAGGCACTAAAGGCAGCGATACGTAGGAGGCCAGACGTCTTCATGATGATGCTGCAAAGGTGTCTGGACGAAAGCACATTCCCAGACGAATGGAAGGTTCAAAGCTTGGTCCTCATTCCGAAGGCCAATAAGCCACTGAATGAGCCATCGTCATACTGTCCCATCTACCTTTTAGATAGAATGGTATTGGAGAGGGTCGTATACGAACAGAAAGGCGTGCTCTCTCGGATAACCAGTACCAGCACCAGAAGAGCACGGTTTACGATAGATGCCATAAACAATGTCGTCGCGCTTGCTTCAGGTGCTATAGCCGGAGACCGATGGAGAGGCGGTGATAAAAAATACTGCGCCTTCGTTACGCTAGACGTGAAAAACACCTTTAAAGCCCTCATAAGAATGCAGGTTCCAAGGTATATACTTGAGATAACAAGTTACCTTTCGAACCGCACGCTAGTGTATGATAGCGATGACGGAAAAGAGTCTCATAAAATGACCACGCGTGTTCCACATGGATCAGTTCTTGGTCCTTAACAGTGGAACATAATGTACAACGGTATTCTTGAGCTGAACCTTCCTGCCGGGGTGACGAATATCGGCTTTACCGACGAACATGCTCCATACGAGTTGGGCAGCACACGGTGCAGTTATCGTCTGCCCTGAAATACCTTGGAGTAATGCTCGACCATCGACTCAACTTTAAGCACCACGTTGAGTACGCGGCGGAAAAAGCTGCAGGCCCCCAGGCGTCGTTAGCCAGGATCATGCCAAATATTGGAGGCCCGAAATTCACCAATCGAAAAGTAACAGGCACGTCGGTCATAATGTACGGAAGCCCAGTTTGGGCCGGTGCACTCACAGTGAAGGCAGTGTACCGAAAGCTGGCGGCAATATATGGTCTTAGTGCGCTGAGGCAGATATACGGATTCCTGACAGTGTCGGAGGATGCTGCCCTGGTGATTGCTGGCACCATTCCAATTGACATCTTGGCAGACGAAATAAGGCGCATCCGCCAAAGGCGCCGCATCAACGCCCCCTTCCATGAAGCCATCAAAAAGGAAGAGCGGCTAGCGTCGATTAAGACTTGGTAATCGCGTTGGGAAAGAACAACGAAAGGAAGATGAACGTTCGTTCTTATCCCAAATATAATGAAATGGATCAAAAAACCACAGGGCGAGGTAAATTACTACCTCACATAGTTCCAGACTGGCCATCGCTGTTTTCGAAAGTACCTGTTCAGGTTCGGGCACGACAACTCGTCGTATTGCCCGTCATGCTCGGAGACGAACGAAGATGCAGAGCATAGCATCTTTCGCTGCAGAAGGTTCGAGAATGGCAGACCCCAAATAAAGCCGAGTGAGATATTGGAAGAGTTAACTGCCAGCAAAGAGGTCTGGAGCACAGTAGGCGACTTTGTAAGCAGAGTGCTCAAAGAACTACTGCGGCTTGGAAGACAGCGGGTGAAGAGCAGAGGGAGTGGAAGCCAATAGTGTATTCCACTGAGGTCCCACCATCGGAAGCGTGGCAATGGCAATCAGCCTCCGGGAAGTAATACCTAACAGCGGTCCCGCGGGGGAGAGTGGTAGAAGAAGTGTGTGGGGGGGTACGCTGAGTACGTAAGCGCAGTGGGTCGCGAATCGTGCATGCTGCTATTAAGAACCAGCAGTATCTTTTGAAGATTTTCTACCTCCAGCTCGATGGGTAAAAAAAAAAAAAAAAACACACACACACACACAAACACGCCCACCCACACACACACACACACGCGCGCGCGCGCGCGCAAATTTTGCCACGATCGTATCGATGCCGACTACCCTTCATTGTACTTTTCTTACAGGGTAACTGTAAACTAACATCTTAACGCGGTAAAAGTAAGTTGCAAACGA
>KK502875.1:0-62500 GCA_000688735.1 Glossina austeni | reverse complement strand
TTTCAAGATGAAGAAAATGATCAAAACGTGTGAATAAATTAAAAAAAGTTTATACATAAATTTTTTTCTTTTTTTTTTTTGGTTTGGAATGTTATTCAATATCAGGGAGGCGAAATTCTCAGTAGCACACTCTTCAAGCTTGTATAGCATATTTTACACACACACATACGCAAATACTAGGCACTAATTTGCAATAAAATTGTGTAAGAAACTTTTACTGAAATACAACCACGAATTAATTTCAATTGCTACAAGGCCAGCTTAAGTTTTAATTAATGATTAAAATAAAAACAAGAATGATTTTATATTCGCCTTAAGCCGAATTCCCTGATACCCACCACCTGAAGCAGTTAATCACAAATATTTATAATTGCTTTCAAAATGCGGAACTAACATTTTTCGTTGTCCCAAATATGGTATTTTAAATACATGCACATGCAGTGGCATTTACCAACGTGGCACATTAACGTACGAAGAATGCAAGAAAGCTGGGGCGGAAAACGAATTATACGGCAATGCCGTCATGTGAATATGCTCATACCTTAGAAAAAATTTCGAAATGAACTCGGAAGATCTGTATTAATTGACAACAGAAATTATGACGCGATAACAGTTCGTAGTCTTTTTTTGATTTTAATAGCCTTTAATCTTGTCGATGCAGGCGAAGCCGTGTTGATTTTCGAACTTAATCCGAAACAAAAACCAAAAAATGGAAACAACATTTATCAACTTTTACTCTTGAATCAGTGGACTGATAGAAACGCAAGCGGTTTCGCCGATATAGATTGTATTTGATTGTGGTTCACTTTCTATGTATATTTCGATGCGTTGCAAACAATTGTCAATTCTGACCATCACCTTTTGTGGTGAATATAGAAAGAAAACTGATCGATATAAGCTAACAAGCTGTGAAGAGACATAACAGTCGAAAGCCATTCATTCTGTGGCGAATGTGCATATCCATCACCGGAGTCAATTACGGGAAATATTTTTTTCTTATTAAGGGGTAACGGCGTATACATTCAATTATGTATACAATTTATACCTAAGTAGTATTCTCTTTCCATTTTAAATCACAATTTTCTCTATTTCAGAAGCTATAGTTCAAAAATCATTATTTTTTGTGACTGTTTCAACTTTTTGAATTATGAACTCATTGTGTCTATTTCTTTGCATTGGCCTAATGTAATAGATCTTAGCTTTCTAATCACCACATTTTGTACGACTTTCTAACACGACAAGAATGGACAGACCAATATGTCTTCTCACCCATGCCCCTCTTTCTAGCGGTGGATATATGGAAAGTCTAAGAGGAAAATAATTTTATGAGAATTTAACTTAAAAAATAAAGGAAGAGTACCTTATCCGACTTATTTTTAGCTAAATGAGAAGGTGGTGCATTTTTAATAATTTTCATTTGCTCAAGTTGTTCCTTCGTCTGCACAGGAAGTTAAAAAAAATAAATAAATATTAAAATTGTGTTCATATAAATTTTGTTATTGTGTTCTTTTTCTCAATTAAATTTGATATATTATTGATTTCAAAAGAAAATTAAAAAGGCATGAAAACACAAAAATTATTGGTGAAATACTTATGTAATTAAGAAGAAAAAAAATTGAAATAATGAAACATTTTACAAATTGTTTTGTTGTTATTTTCTAGTTTTAGTTATTTCTTTTGAAAATTATTGTTGAATATGGCTAAAAAGTGTTTACTATGTTGTAGCAGAGAACCTTGAAATATTTTAGACAAATAGATAATTTTTTGGTTTTAATACAATATTCGCAAATCAGTAAATATATCATCGTATATATATATATACATATATATATATATATGTATTTGTTTTTCGTGGAAGGATATATTATTACAGGCATATATAAAAGATAGCCTAACATGTATTATTGGTTCAAAAAAGTAAAGATGAAATTGGTTCGCTTTTCTACTCTCCGGAAACATATCAGCGAAATCATTGTCATCATCGTCTTGTTATTCCTCATTACTTGAATTTTTAAAAGAACTGCTGAACACACACAAACACGCTCATTCATATACATTTGCACGCACACACACAGAAGAAGTTGAGGAGGGGAAGCTCTCCGATCAGAATTGTTTTTGTTTTCTGAGTATTTTTGATTTTTGGGGGGTCTTTAATATTAGCGATTTGTTTCTTTTTTTTTCAATTATTTTCACTTTTCTTCTAAGTTTTGGATATTCTTTGATTTCGTTGCTCTTTCACTTTCAATTTCTTGAAATTAGAAAAGAAAAACGATTGAAAAAGGAGACACATTTGCAATAACAACAAGAAAGAAGAAAAATTGAGAAAATTCCGATACCATTTCATGTTACAAATTAAACCACATAAAAACTGGAATTCAAAACCTACCAAATTTGAAAATCGGAAATGTAAACGCTCATATTAGGAAATCGTAAATTGAAATTTAAAACTTATTTTACATTTACAATTAGGATTCGATAACAGCGCCTCTGAACTCATATCCTAAAAGTTCAGACCAATTGAATACAAAAATTATAAAATGGGTCCGATACGAACGGTCCATTGAAAATGATAAATTAACCGCTCTTAAAATTAAATTAACAAATTTACGAGCTGCATCTGGAAATGTTGCCCCCTGAAATGTGTAGTTAAAAGTCAAACTCGAAATTGGTAGTTAGGTGAAGTCTTTATAAGCTAGAAATCGAATTTCTTCAAGTCAAAATCTTATTTGAAATTCGAAATGCAAATATAGTGAACAATTTATTTGAAAATCCAGATCTAAATTGAAAATTAAATTTCATAGAAGCACTGAAGACGTAAATTGAGAAAATAGAAATAGAAAACACAGATATTTTGATTTTTCAACACAGAATTCCCAATTGCAGATCAAAGATCATATCATTACTAAAATTGAGAATTTGTATGTAGAAGAGATTCAAAAATAGTGAATTGAAAGGCTGGAATATCTCTTACGCGGAGGTTTGCAATGCAAATTAAAAAATCATAATTCGTTAAAGTTAAAAAGCTATTCACTGAAATTCAAAACCATCGGAACTTTGAAAATTTTGTAAATTTTAATTCCATTGTCAAGAGTGTAAAATTCAAAGTGCAAATTTACAACTCTTACTTACGACGAGCTGCGAACGGAATTTTACAGGTTTTTAATGTTATGAATAGCAATAGAAACGTTGAAGTAATAGATATACATTGAGAATTGTAATTTGAGACTGTTCAAAAGCTCCGATCTGCAAAGATAATTCATAATCTCAAAATAATGACTTATAAAGTGTAATCAAATTTGAATTTACGATGTTCCCTTTTTTCATATACACATTTCACACTAACAATTTATTATTTTATAATATCACGTGGTCGGATTTACAAAATGAAATGGTTTCGAAAATGACACACACACCTTATTAGCGCCAGGCTCTTGATCGTCTTCACTTGAATTATTCTGTATATAAGAAGTATGTGAATATGAAAATAATTCCCAACAATTCGTATATAAAATTCGAAATTCAAATCAGTCACCCTTGTGTTTTGTTATTTTTTTGTATTTTGTTTTGTTTTTTGTTTTTCGATTAGATTAAAACATCGTTCAGTTTTATAATAGAAGTAGTAGTAGTATTAGTTGTTGTTTGTTATCATTCAATTCATTCAATCAGTGCAACAAAACAATCAATTCAATTTTCATGTGGTTCATGAATTATGTTTTCTGCCTACCATTGCTTTCCCTGTCCAGTCAAATTCACCATCATCCACATAGCCTTTACGATCGAACAAGTCTTGAAACAGTCTTCGCAGAAAATCATAATCGGGCGTTTCGAAAAAGTCTAATCGCCTCACATAACGTAAATACGTAGAAAATTCCTCAGGATGGCTATCGCAAAGCACCTGAAATAAGTTGTGCAAAAAATATAGAAGCAAAGATAAATTTTCCCGAATTTTCTTCTTTTTATCAACTATTATATACTATGAAAAATGATTTTTTAAGTTTTATTTTACCTCAATAGGTGTTGCCCGTTTAGTGTCACCAATTTTTTGATAACGTTCTTTAAGTGTGTCGGCCTTAAGACCTTGCCACGGCAGTGAACCTCTTAAGAAATACATGAACATATGACCTAACGCTTCTAAATCATCACGCCTCGATTGCTCTCTGCCCATATGTGTGTTTATCGACATGTAACGTGCGGTGCCGGTTAAGGATTTATGTTCCCGATATGGTATGTGTCTATTTGTATCTAAATCAATATATTCTTTGGCCAAACCGAAATCTATATGAATTAGAATTCGTTAAAAAAAGAATAAAAATGTTTGTGTTAGAATTTTCAAAATGCATTACAGCAATAGCTTCACTGTTGCGAGTGTCTTTTCGTCCTTTAAATCTCTTTTTTTATACTAATCTTCGTTTTTAATCTTGATAAAGTTGTTACCGTTTTCTGAGGGATCAATGTATATTCCACCGTTGCGAATAAAACTATATATATTCCTGCAGCAAATTTGTAGGTATTTTTGTAAAGGTATTTCATTATTTATAGATTAGTCCTTATAAATAATTAAAGCGGAACTACACGTCATGCAAATGCAACTTCCTGACACATAGAATACGCGAACCACAAACTTTTTTGATGGTTGCGAAAAAAAAATGAAAATGAAACCCCAGGTATACCTAGCCTATACAGATTTGTCGACGATTAGACGAGTAGGAAAGCTGTAATCATTCCGAGGCAAACTTTTCTGTTCTGCATTTTTGGAAACTTAAAAAGTCTGAAACGCCAAAAATCTGATTTCATAATTTTCAAACAGAATTGAGGGACGTGACGAATACTATATGCACCATTTATCAAATCTTGTTTAAAAATAGCTTCTGATTGCGCAGCTTCGAAGCGAAAGCAAAGATGGTCAAAGATTACCCAATGAAGGTTGTGGTATCAACTTTTCGAGTTTTAAACCGGTAAAACAAGATTGGTAAATTCTCGACCAGATCTCCTCGTATATCACTAAATCTCAAATAATTCTTCCAGAGAAAGAATTTCACGTCAAATGAACCAGACAGAGCAACTAGGCAAAGAAGTCGTAGCAGAGCTAAAATAATGTATTAGAATTTGAGAGGAATGTACTAAGTCTAAGTAGTAGTGTAGTAAAAAAAAATGTTTTTTTTAATTACATATTTCTATTATCAGTATACATCACATCACAGGTGGTACAAGAGTATAGTAAGTTTGCGCGGATGTACGCAACACCCAGGAGGACTTGGTAGATTCACTTTTTATTGTAACGATCGCTTTAAGCTTGTCTGGCCATCTGTTCATCTTTTTTTTTTTGTGTTCAACCTAGAAGGAAGAACGCCAATGGAAGTTATTTGGTTCGGGTAACTTTTTCAACCACCTCCACCAGGTTGTGCAGGATATTTAATGGTGGGCATTATACTGTTTTTATTTGTTTTATTTTCGCCACATTTTCAACTAACTATCGTAAAGATAATGGGAAATTGCACAATTTCGGAACACTAATATAAAAACGGCACGCAAGCTTCGGGTACTGTTGACTATGTACGTGGTAATTGATTCCAAGTAGTGTTTGAATAATTGATATAATTGTTCCTATTGGTTTAGTATATTTATTACAGTCGTCGTATATAGCCATCGCAAATTTATTTTCCGTCCGTTGAATTTCGAAATAATCTTATTCCCTCTTAGTCTATATGTTGATTAAAGAAGCAAGTACATACATGTTCAATTTTAATAACCTCGAACTCACCTATAATGTGTATAATTTTTTCTCGCCTCGTTGATGTTCTACCGATGAGGAAATTTTCCGGTTTAACATCTCTATAAATTAAGTGCCGACTATGAACATATTCGATCCGGTGGAGCTAAAAAGATTTCAGGTTATTTCCGTAATAAGCAATATAAATAAAAAAAAAATTTTTTTATTTATAATATAGAGAGTATTCGAAACAAATTAAAAATAAAATGATCTTTCATTATTTACTATGAGAAGAATTCAAGACAGTGTCTCAACTAGCGTTGTTTCTTTAGAATGAAGTAGTTAATAATAAAAAAGTTTTGTAATCTTACTCTTAAGCTAAACGAAGTTTAGAAATGGAGAAAGTGAAACGCAACATCGATCCTTAACGGTTTCTTTTAAATACATTTTTTATTTGCGTAAATTTTCAAATACATTTAGCTGGCTACTGCTAGGTTGATACAAAAATAAAAAGATAACATGAAAATTGCTAACGTCAAATTATCAAAGAATAGTCCAGTTTCAAAACCAACAGTTTTTATAGCAAAATGAATGGCATGCGAAAGGTTATAAGAGAACCTATTAATAATGTTAGATGTTAAGCAAATGAAGATATTTTAAGCTAAAACTAAATGATAATGAATAAATTACCAACTTTTTTAATAATAATAATTAAAAAGAACATAATAAATAATAATATAAAGATTTACAAGAAAATTAATTTAACTATTAGTTAATAAATAATTCGTTTTTTAAAATATATATGTATATATACATATATGTATATAATTTTCAATTAAAGGGCCATTGCTATCCATAATGCTATTTTATTTTTGACTGATTGTTTGTTTATAAGATAATTTTTTTTCTGTTAGATGATTGCTGTATGGTTTTACGGTGAATGTTGATACTTTTGTGTTTGGTTGATTTGGTTTGGTTTTGTTTTGGTTGAATGGTGTACTTACTAATTGTATAGCTATCAGTAGTACTGTCTTCAAAGAGAAACGTCTGCCGCAAATATCAAATAAATCTTCAAGTGATGGACCGAGCAATTCCATAACAAGAGCATTGTACTTGCCGCAAGGCCCGAAGTAATATACTTCAGGTACGCCTTCTGCTACAATAACAACAACAATAGTAAATTTTCGTTTTGATTCTTTCTCACTTCTTTTCTTTCCTCCTCTTATATTATGTAACAAAAAATGTATTTATTTTATATTTCTTTTCTTTTTGTATTCAATCTTTGCAAAGGAATTGTCAAGGATTTCTCAAGGATTAAAATGAATTGATGTTATATGTGTGAAATTATTTGGATTGTTGTTGTTGCTGTTGTTGTTGTTTTTTTTTTTTCAGTGGAAGGAATTTAAAAAAGCAAACAAGTTGAGGAAACATTAAAAAAAATATATTAATAATAACAATAATATTAATGATGATAACAATAATTCGTAAGAGCAGTAGCAATAGTTAGCAACAGTAACTAGCAACACATGAAATCGATATTGAAGGATATGGCAAATATCATTATTTAATATTTTTTAGGTTAGTTAAATCACAAGAATTTGAACGCGAATCCGCGACAACTATTACCACCTAATTTTATTTATTTATTTATTCTTTTTTATGCAACTATAGAATTTCTCGGCAGCATATATGTAAATAAAATCTTCTGAAGTCAAATGCTCCTTAAATAAATATCGTTTAAAGAAAACAAACAAATCTCATAAATAATAATGATGATATAACGGGAAAAGTTAGTGTTAAATTAAAAAAAAGAAACAAAAAAAGCAGATATATTAGGAAAAGGAAAACCACATTCTAACATTTCTAAGGGTGTTTTGACATTTATTACTAACATGCAACTTAAATTCGGAAATTGCTAACATTGCATTTAATCACATTTATATAAGATTAGATCTTTAAAAGTTTATTCCTGTATATTAACATTTTCAATACGAGCCGTACTTTTGTTTGGTATAAGTATGACATATACATTTATACACAATACTATGTCTCTTTTTCGCCGTTATAATAAACTAATAATAGCATTTCAGTGCCTTACACTCGAAATTCATCTGGTCTTTTTAAGGTTAGTTAAAATTTACCATGAAAGCAAAACTACTATCAAAACGAATATTCGGTCCCTAAAAAATTTGTATACCCCGGCGCCGTTGTAATAGAACATTTATATTTGTCCATCAACTCAAACAAATGCATAGTTTCGTCGTTGTAGTTTTTAGCAATCACATATTAATCGTCAATACACAATATTTACTCTGAACTGGGCAGATTAATTAATTAATGTAATTTATAGAGAGCAAATTAAAAAGGTTTCTAATACGGAAAGCTGCATTTAGCAGTATTATATAAAAAAGTGGACGGAAAGTATGGCAAAGGAAAAGTCCAGAGAGTATCGCGTCCAATGAAAATATTGGGCAGTCGATATATTATTTGGCATAAAGAAAATTCTCTTTGCATTAATTTATTTACAGTAACGTAACCTAGAAAGAGAAAACATCGACCTTGCCATCGATACGCCATTGAAAATTGCTCTAATACTCAGTATTTGCCGAAAGACACTTTCTTAGTGGCTTTGTGATTCTTGAAAGGATTAAAAATAGCCTAATTCCATCATTGCTTAATTCGAGAATTGAATCCCAAGTCTATTTAATTTCGAATATTAGTCCAAACTATGACTGAATCTGAAAAATCTGATTACATTCTCTGGAAATAATTCTACCGCTCCTAGTGTGTTATAATCGTCTGTAATATGTTCGTTTATACTTTGGTTTATACTTTATATCTATTTATTTCGATGTACGATTTGAAGATGTACTACTGCTCATAACATTATCATTTACCGTATAAACATTGGTTTATTGCTGGTCCCAAACAATATACGCAATATCTCCGCTTTTCTTGGCATTATGAGTAGATACATTAACCGGTAAGTGTTATGGACCAAGGTGCATTTTAATACCATAGTCGAATATTCTCCTAACTATTTCGCTTTGAACAAAATACATAACCGAGACGGCAATCAACCATAGTTCAAATAGGGTCCTATCATTCATTCTAGATATGTGTACTCATATATTCATGATCAATGTACGATTCAGATTCAGTTAATTTTTCTATGCTATGGTCATCTCAACATTCACATCGCGCTGCACTTGGAAATCTCAAAGCCGCAATAATCAAGAAACGCGTGACGAATATAAAATTCATTTCAATCTACAAGTAAGTAAGTTTAAAAATAAAAGCGATCTGTCCATACAAGTACTAAAGTGAAAAAGGTTATCCACTAATTAACAATCAAAAATTTGACACAGGCAGATATCAAGTCCATTTTTCAGTGTCTTGTGACTTCAGTACGTTCAGAAACACAAGACATTATGCGCATTTTAAATCAGTATTCTCATCACAATACCCAAAAATGCACATCACACCTTCCGCAAAGTGGATATCGCACGATTCAATATCTTAAACAAAGAATTACAATTTCCTTATGCAAATTGAAAATTAACGTCTCCGAGACGTCAACTGCTAACTTGCAATATAAAGCAAATATTGGTCGAATAAATTGGTCACAAAAGGGCCATTCAAACACTTTCTCATTTTAAAATAAATAAAACATCCAAGATTTTCTGCAAAGAATTCTCTTATTGTTATCCTTTTAATATGATGATGATATAATGACATGATATGATCAGGATAATGGATGTTCGCCTTAAAGAGGACTTGCGCTTCTAAAGCTAGGTCTTATTATATATACCCTGCATAATTTACGGTACAGGATATCCTAAATTGGTGTGGAAAATGTTTAAGATAGACTTACTTTTTATTATATCAAAGTAGGATCTTTTTCTGAATCGATTTAGCCATATAAGTCTGTCCATCTGTCTGAAATATGCCCATGTATTTGGTACAACCTATAAATAGTCTGTTTTTAAGATATTTGGGCAAATTTTGAGGACAGAACCTACTAAAAATGTATTGAAGCAGACCACTTCTGTGGCCATTTTGCATATAAAGACAAGTCTTCTGCTAGGCTTGGTATTAAAAAAAAAATTACAATTATCAAAAATGTCGCGACAAAAATAACTCAGTATTAGAATTCAAATCTTGATCTTTTGAATCATTTTTTTTTAACTTCGTTCTATACAAGTGTTTTCACGCAAAGTAAGGCTTTATAGGGCAACAAAATCTAGTTTTTACTAATATAGAATGAAGATAAGATCTTTGATTGATTCATTTGCGCTATATTTGGACTATGGCGATCTAGCGTCTCCCACAATAGAAGAGTTTCCAAGCAAAGTCTAGAAACAAGTTATAAATTTTGGCCTTTTTACCTCAAAAATAAGCGAAGAATTATGTTACACAAAATGTCTTAATACATTTAAGAGTCACGCTTGCCAATTTGTAATGTTTTTACTTGCTTTTTAATTTCTTATATAGACGATGAGTTGTACTTTATTTACCCAAACAACATTGCAATTATATCAAATACGTAAATACAAACTTTATATCATCTACACGTACGTAGATAGAAAAAGGCCTGAATTATCAATTTTATCTACTTAAAGTAAGGTTTAGAGGAATGGAAGAAATAGAAATAAAACTTAATAACTACTTTTAAAGATTTACTAAGTCATAGGAAAATATATAAAATAAAAAAAAATTTTAGCAGAGTTGAGACACTTTAAAACAAATCATGATTCAGATTCTAATAAAAAGATTTAAAATTCATGTTATGACCGGACATAACGATTTCGTTTTATACAAATCCAAAATTTACGCATAGGGCAAAAAAATTAATGAAAGCAAACAAAAACAAAATGAAAAGTTTGAAAAAAAAGAAGACTTACAAGTTGTTTACATATCATCAGTACAGTCTTAAGGGAAAATTTACGGTTGCACATATTGAAGAGATCTTCTAAAGATAGTCCCAACAACTCTAATACCATGGCATTGTAACGGCCACCACAAGTGCCCAGATGGAAAACACGAGGTATACCTTCCGGACAATGCTGAGTATCTAAAATGTTGGGTAGTTGTGGTTGGAAGGTGGCGATGACGGTCGTGGCATTAAGTGTTCAATTCAGGAAAGAGTCACATAAGGCAAGCATATCATGATAGGGATTTTCACGAACATTTGAATGAATTTCACACACAAAATAAGTACCAACCAAACGTTCGTTATATGTAAAAATAAGATTTTTGACTTTTTTAAAAATTGTTCTCTAATTTCTTCATTTTTTTTAACAGAAAAGTACAATACAATAAAAATATCTATTACAATATAATATTAATAGTAAACAACAAGAAATTAATAATAAACAAGTAACTAAGGTAAAAACAAGTTTTTTTTTACTTTTTTAGCACCGACCTCTGAAATATGCTTGAGAAAATCTATAACTTTTCTTTTTAAGGAATGTTTTCTTTTTTTCTTTTTTTATAAATAAATAAATAAACATACATTTGGTTTCATTTGTCTGCTAAGAATAATCGGCAGACAATGATAAGGTAATGGTAGTGGTAGTGGTGATGGTGGTGGTGGTAACGGTGCAAGGTTGACAGACACAATAAAATTAAAGTTAGTAGTAAAATTTTAAGAAAAACAAAAAAAAACCAAAATGAAAAGATTCGTTTAGGGCCAAAGGAAATAGCACAAAATTAAAAAAATTTAAAAAAAGAAAAGGTTTTAACACTAGAACTACGAAGTTGACATTAGAGGTAAATGGTGAAAATCTCTTAGATCGGCAACAAGTCCAAAATATAGTTTAAAAATTTCTTCCTTTCTCTCTAAAAATACATAAAAACCTGAATTTTCAGTAAATTTGCTAAATCTTCATTTCTTGACACATGAACAGCATAGCGCGTTCTAAGTTATTATCGGTCGGTCTTGTTCCCATTAGTATATTTTGATCACTCAGGCTAAAAGACTTATACAAAAGTTTGTCCAGAAGACGAACAATAAAAGGCGGATCCATATATAAGAATTAGTCAAACCAAGCACAATTGCCAAAAGCCTGTGTGTAAAGACGAAAAAATCTATTATATCTCATGATATTATTTAAGTAAACATATCGAATTACTACAATATTTTTGCGAAGTTTTGATAAGTCTTTATGCACTGTAGCAATACAGGGCGCTACCTATACACTGCTAAAAAGGTTTCAGTCCTCTTTGTCACGGGAAATAACCTGATCTATAAAATTTACCCTAGACTGCAAGTGGCAAGATACAATGATCGGTTTTTTCCCAGCCCCTTTTCACCGATTTCAGCAATTTTATAAAACCATCGCGCCGTCTGGACTATTTATAAAGCGGTCAATGTGAAGACTCTTTAATATGCGTCTTCTAATTCTAGTGTTAAGGAAATTTTCGATTTATTTTTTTTTTTTTTTGTTTGTTTTTTATGTGTAATCTTACTAGTTTAACGCTTTCCAGTTGAGGAAAGAAGCTAATAGGTTCAACAACAACAATAGAAATAAACATATAAAACTTACCATGTGATCCTAATAGTTTATAAAACCTATACTCTAAGTGTAGTTGAGGAGCCTTTGATTTCATTGGCTCCATTTTTATTGCTACGTGTTCATTGTTATACAAATTTTTGCCTGTAATTGAAAAATTTAAATAATTAGAAAAGGAACCTAAATTAGTTAGTTATGTTAAACAAAATACATAAAATTACATATATGTATGTACATTGACCACACAACAACATATAAACATATACATATATAAAGTTAGCCAAAGCCGTCCAAAGAGAGTGTTACTGAACGCACAAATATTAATCGAATGTAAACTATGCGCCTTTTATAGGAAAACGTATTTAACATTTTTGCGCCGAATAGACTAACAATGCAGATACAATCAATAAAAACAATCTTTCATTCGTAAAATTTCACACATTTATGTCTTTCATTTTTCCAATACCTCGTGCCGAAGTGCTGGTTAATTGAGTGCAGGAGGGGAAGTAGCACATACGACGACCTGTTGAATAATTTAGAGAGCTTTAGTGAGAAGAGCTATACGTATAATTAATTTGTGATCTGAACATTCAATTCATTGGGCGGTGTGAAAAAGCAAAACACTTGCCTTCTTGTAACGTTCACAATAGTATTTACAAACATTGTTACACCGTACCAATGACTTTAGTAACGCTTACATTGCTAAGTCGTGACAATTCCATTTACTCTAAGGATTTCCAGCCGTTGGAGTGAAATGCTATTGATAATGTACTCTTCTCTGTTCGTGTACCGTGATACCGAGCTTAGTCTATCTATGCCGCGAAGGGTATGATGCGCACTTCTAACAGGTATACAATAAAACACAGTCCGATAAGAGATAAAATCCTCATAATTCAAAAGATAAAACTACAAAATCTATATAAATAAATGAGTCACCCAGATTCAGATCCAGTTTTTTTAAAATGTATTGGCAACGAATAGAAGATAAACAAATCGATAAATAAGTAAAGCAATGCTAGCACTGTTCAACTGGTTCTTCAACGAATTGCTTTCACTTTTAAAACATTCTACTAGAGTTGAAGTATTTTTTACTGTTATAAGCAAGCTTGAAAGAAAAAAGCAAAATCATATTTGTAAATCAATCAGTATTATTTGAAAATTACTAGCAATGCTGTCCTAGGTATTGGAGAGTTTTTCGATAGATAAAACTTGGTTTCCAGCATTCTCTTTCTTATAATTCCAACGAATCGTTATCAAAATAATGATATTGTGCTTGGACATGTTCGAGTTCAATGAGCATCATCAACATCAGCCACGTAAAAAACCTCGGAGATCGAACGAAGATCGGAAGATCTAAAATTCTCGAAGAATTTAGTGTGGAGATAATAAAGAACTAACGAATAAAACCACAATCGAAAGACTTTTTAAAAGATTTACTTAACATTTTCGATACTGTATCGGGTCGCAATGAAAAAATGGATACATAGGGATTTTAAACACAAAAAAATGCTTCTATCTACATGAGTAGGTACGCTAAAATCACCTAGATGTAATGTACAATAGGGTATAATGAAGGCTTTTACTATATCACGAGCACAGACCTCACTTTAAAAATCAATTGCAATTGCTTTAGCCAGCAGGTGTTTGAGAGGAAATTGAGAGGAATTGAGAGGAAAAACTCAATAATAGAAAGAAAAATACAGCAGGACGAACAAATCGTTTATCATGTCCAGGTGGTCTTTCTAGATATTGAAGGTTTTGGCTCTCTGCCACTAATTTCAATTGATGCGCAACTATTTGGCTAATCAGCCATTATTTCGAAGATATTAAAGATAATTCCTTCCCGAATTGTATTGCTGCACTAAATTACTGCTTATTTTTTTTGAAGATCAACAAAAAAAACCATTACTTGATTTCGGGCAGCGTTGAATAATACCTTTGAATGCTGATTAGATATAATTTTGAATACTGGTAAAATATTTTTTGAACAGGATTAAACACAGCATTGAGATGTTCTTTCCAGAAATGTTTTTTTTTTAAATAGTTTTTAAATTTCTCTACGTACATACATAAATGTAAATATATGTAAATTATTTCTTTCACTAAACGCACTCAAACACTTACCTAACCGCAGTTCGCCAAAATTACCACAGCCAATTTTTTTACCAACTCGAAAATTTGGTCCGACCATAAGAACCCCCGTTGAGGTGCTTACGGATTGGCGGGCGGCATACATATTGCTGGCACTGACTGTTGTTCGAGCACCACCTGTACCGCCACCACCACCACCGCCGCCGCCGCCACCTCCACCTGAAGCTCCAGCAGTCTGTGTTCCACCACTACTGGAAAATATACGAAACATTCAATGAAATTACTCCGGCAGTGACGGATGAAAAAAACATATCAATCAATTTTCTTATGAATTTTCTTTGTTTCTCTCTTTCTTTCTTTCTTTCTATCTTGCTCTCTATGTAGCTCTCTCTCTTAAGAACTGACTTGACGTTCGACTGTCAGTGCTTTGAATTTTTATTTTTTTTTATGTCTCTTCGGTTTTTCCGCTTTTTCACTATTTCTTACTATATTTACAAATATTTTTCTTCTATTTATCTGTTTTAAAGGAAGAATTTTAATCGCAAACTGTATAAGTCTTTTATATTTTTTCCTGTCTGCAACTTTTTTACAATATACATCGTTCAATGCGTACTAGTCTTTTGAAATGAAATCTTTGTCGCCGAAAAGCATCATTCTTAACAGGTCCACAAGAAGATTTAGAAAGCGAATTTCGAAAAAAATTTTGACGATCCTTTTTAGCTACGTCACCAATATTATAAATATCTGTATGAATTTTATGTTATTTATATCAAAGTACAGCTACACATTTAAATATACAAATGTCTTTTTTTCTGTTATTATTACTAAGCACTTAAAAAACAAAATGTAATAATGATTTGGGATATGTGGGAAAAGAGATTAGAAAACTTTTGGCCTTTTCATTTTATATTTTACTGGAAAAAATGAAATAAAGATTAGATGGAAAAATGATTGCCACATGGCCCTTATGTGTTTCAAAACTTTTCTATGTCGGTCTTGCGTTTTTCAATCAATCACTGCAGAAATTAATTTATTTATTCTACAAAAATTTACTGTTGAAAACTTGCTGCAAACTGCATCATATTTCCTCATGCAGAGAATACTGAATATTTTTTACGGAAGTTTGGTTACGTTTGTAAGCTCTACCAAAGGAGAGCGGAACATTTTGCAGCGACATTTCTACTATAATTGGTCAATGGACACATTTTGGTTTATTTCTTTTGGGACCATTTTATTTTGCATCGCATTCAAGATCACCAAGATGTATATGAAAAAGCCAATATTCGCGCATACAATTTTTTTAAAATGCTATCTCTGATCCCGTCAAAAATAAAATATGGTTACTAGTGGTAGTAACACTGGCACCCACAAACTAATAACGTTGCCATGGCTAAGAAACTCGTTCTAGAAATTTGACTTATCGTCTTAAAAAGCACTTTTTTAACATTTGTGAAGCTTTTAAAAAAGTCCAGGTAAGTATTCGGTCATATTTTAACTAAACATCTATTAACACCATTACAATAATGATTTTTAGAAATCGCGTTTGGGGGCACTTCATATTAATTTTTAATTCTGATCTCTGGCTAATAAATCCACGTACGTCATTTCAGAATGGCAAACATAAAAAACTTTATCTGAATGAACTACGTAAACCAACGTCGTAGTTAAATCATAAAAAGCACATAAAATAGATATGATAGGAGTTAAACGGCGACAGACTGATTCAAATCCAAGGAAAACTTGGGCTTTGAAGTTTTAGGCTCGCTTCACTAGAATGTGAATTTAGCTTTATATAGTGAATGCGTTTTCGAGTAGAAAACAAATTTTCTTCACTTCGCATTCATTTTTTAATCCCCGAAGCCGAAAAAATTGATTCCGAAAAATCGAATGTAAATGTGAATACTATTATTAATTTGCATCCTACATAGGCCGACACCCGCGCATCACATTCGTTGCGTAATTGTTATTCGATCTTTCGCGAACTTTCGTTTAATCGTTTGAGTGATTTTTGCTTTTGTTCGTCTTTTAACAAAAGGAATATATAACTATATACAGTGATTCTCGTTAATATTGGGTTTTTTTCGTTCGGCGAAAAGTAAACGCTTGCTAAGCCTAGTCCATCGACATAGCGTCATTAATGTTGGGTTTCTTTCATATAAGGAACGATACGAAAGTAAAAACAGCATATTATTAAACACCATTCTAAACGGTTATTTTTGAAGCAATAGGCGGAAGGGTCGACTTTGCCAATGCAGTCTAGTCCCTAAATGGTATCTTTTAACAATGTTGAAATGGGAAAGACTTAAGTTTACGTCAAATAACCGATTTGATTTAGCGTCTTAGCGCTTATTTGTTGACAATTTCCGACAGTGCATATTCGTAATTGTTTGTAACTGGTGTCCATTCAAAAATGTAGACCGAGTGACAAACGCATGCATTTAAAACATCGAAATGGGCAGGTGAATGAACATTTTCATGAAGTGCTTAATATCTAAATTCCACTCGCCGTTAAGAGAAATGACTAACATTTTACCTTCCTATATTTAATCATGCGTAAATATAATTTTTGTAAATTAAAAGTGAATTTCCTGCAAAAATAAATGTTTGTTTACTCGTTCATTTAACATTTAAATAGTCATTGAAACTGCATGTGCTAGTAAGGTGCTAGTAAGGTAAATGAATGCGTACATATATAATGTGACAATAAATTCTTGGTAATACGATAATTTCATAATCCACATACATTCGTTATGAATATTTAAGCATGGTTTTATCGTGCTTAATAAAACGCGATATTTAGGGCCAATGACATTACTGATAATGTGTATAAAAATAGAATAGCACTATAGCCGTAATTAACGTCAGCCAAAACTATTACAAACAAGTCGTTTCGTGCAGTTCTACAAAAACGTCCATAAATAAAAGCAAGTCTCGAATACTCATTTTAGCTCAACGAATTTTTATTCATTTATTTATAAATGTAATCATAATTTTTCCACTATCAACTCAACCAAATCAAGTAAAGTTTCAATTTTCCCTAACAATTTTTGCGTTAAACGGTGAAACACTCGCAAAATACGCGACGTATAGAATTGACGAATCAGCTTGGAATTTGAGACTTTGATAAATGCAAGGGTTAAATCAGGATACCCTGTCTTGAGTAGTAAATATTAAAGAAACTATATAACGACTGTGTTGTTTAAAGAGAAATGGTGGGATTTAGATATTGAAAACGAAAACCTAAAAGCACTATGAAAGGAAGAGAAGAGAGCGTTGCGATGGAGAGAGAAATACTGCTTTGAACAAAGAGACGCTGACGCACGCGCACTGGGAGCCAGACATTAAATGAGTCATCGGCGACAATGGCAATATAATGACATAAAAACATATGCATGCATACTACAGCGGACAGACAAGCAATCTAAATGAAACGAGGAAAATTCAAAAAAGCAGACAAAAACGAATTATTAATATTATTGATTTTTTTTGAAAACTAATCACAAATTGATGCAAGAATCTTGTCGTAGGTTCCTTAAGGAACAAACCGGGAAGTAAAATGTCATTTCAAAACTGTTTCATTTACAATCAACTTAGCGTTAGATGTCTTATATGTAGTCTTCTGATGATAGATAAATCACCTCACACTCTTGACAAATAATTCTTTTTTCGATACAGACGAATGTTTACTCGTCAAATATAAATTTAATTAAATCATTTCAAAGTCGGTAAATACATTAATTATTATTTAACCATTTTAGGTACATATAAAAGGGGAAAAGGCACTGTAACAGCTTAAAATAGAAAAAACTGTTTTTACAATTTTTTGGACATGCAAGGAAACGTAATAGAATAAAAATATTCGAGGAGTTTATTAAGAATGCATTTAAAGTATTAAAAGAAAAAAATATTTTTGACCTCGCGGGGCAGCCGACACTTTGTTTAGTGCAAATTTGATTTTGGAAGTAAAAATTGAAAAATTATAATAATAATAATGATTTAATCTTTCCACAGTGTTTGTGTGATAGACGATTATTTGAAAAAAAAATTCAATTTGTAGTACAAAAAAGGAAATTTTTTATCAATAAAAAGTATTTAAATTAACATATCGACAATCCCCTGCATGTTCCGCTCCGGATTATTATTTTAATGGTGTTGCAAAAAACCTCTTCAGAAATTTTGTTCTTTTTCATTGATGTGAGTGATGTTCTGAAACTTCTAGGAAATGGGGAAAAGTGTTAATTAACTGAACAAAATTTTCCTCACGAAATTTCCGCAAGCTATCCTGATGTGTCCTGCATGTGTCAAAAAATACTTTGCTAGGAAATTACAACCTGATATTTTGTCTGTTGATTGCTAACTTTTCTAATACACTAACAGATATGTTGGGCATGTATTTATGCTACAACATTCAACAAACACATATGTTAGTGTAGCCCCATTGAGGCTAGCGTTGAGTAGGTATTATGCTGAGAGCGATTTCAGAGTTTCCGTGTCTTTATCAACAAATTAAAATTTCGAGATGAAGTTGTTGGAGTTGATTGTGAGTTCGGCAATAAAATCGTACATTTCCGTGCCAATTTCTTTGTCAATTCTCTATATGTAAAGCGTAAAACATGCGATTATGTTTACGAAAATTACAGCAAAAGAACTTTTGCGCGGGTAATCTTCGAGGAAACAGCATGAGGAACAATATTTAAATATTTTTATAGTTCTGGAAGATTCTAAACTAATGAAATAAATAACAAGTACAAACACTGGAATGGACGTGGTCCATGGACTTTTCAAAATAATACGATATGTGAGGTGGCCGAAAAAGTAATTGAATCCGAACCATTCTCGAAGACGGTGTACCAAATTTCATCAAAATATTTTAAAAATTGCGATTTTGTACTTTGAACACATAAAAACAAGATGGATAAATGGGCAGGCAAGCTTAGAGTAAATTTCTGAATCATCGATCGGTATAATAAAAGGCGGCTGTATCTCAAATACTTCTGGGCGTTTCAAACATACGCATAAAAATGCTTTCAGTAAAATCGCAATGTATACGTTTTTGCCTTCCACGAGTTATTAAAAAAGAGCGATCAGAGCAAACTGTATCTACGAAATCAAAATGTATTCAACAATTCGACTTATTTCGGAACAGAAAATTCATTTTGCATCACTGCAATACAACTATTATTTAAAGTTTTCTTAGTCGTTTAAAAGGTATCAGCAATGTCAAGCGTTGCTTTATTTGTGCGCGCACACCTCCCGCCACTTTTATAAAAACATCAAATTCGTACACACCGGCCTGTCATATAGAACGCGTCCATAATATTAAATTTAGTTCAATGTCATTTTAGCCAACTATAAACTAACTAGACATGCTAACATCTAAAATCAGTCAGTCGTTCAATATCTTTTTTTATTATTCATTAAATAAATCGTCGTCATTGCTGTTGAAAGTCAATCAAACGCTAACCTACTAAAACTGTTGCACAAATATAGCACGAACACAAATTAAAAATAATAATAAAAGTCGATTGTTTAGGTTCCATTGTGTATGTGTATTGCGTTCAATTCGTTTAACACTTCTTCGGATGTATAACATATAATCGGCAAGGAGTATATGAAATCGTATCTTTAAGATTGGAACTTTTGAAAAACAAGAAACTGTCTGCATGCATTTTACTTTAGTTTCAATTTTGTTTTCCAGTGCAATTTTCTTGGAAGAAAAAGAAACTCTAAGAGTGCAATTTTATCTCCTTATTAAGAATTCAGGGCGTTAACGACTTTACACATATAGGGGTCGATATCTATTTAGTGACTAAACATTTAAATAAAAAAATAAATAAATTTTCATTCTCGCGTGTACTGTTTGATGCACTTAAAGAAAGTCGCAATTTTATGTTATATTTATTAAAAATTGCGCATCTTGTATGCCGCAACAATTCTATAGAAAATGCATGAACGCATCAGGGAAATGCTAACCATTGTTATCGAAATCTCTATTCCTATCTTCATTTTAATCAACGGCAAAATCCGTTTTAGAGATATCAGAATCCTTATTGTAAGTTACCTTGATCACCTTACACTTTAACAATCAAACGAAAAATTCCCGTAAAGTTAATAAGTTGCGGTTATGTTGGATTATAATTTCTTACATCTTCTAATAATAAATATTTTATGTTCACATTTTTACACACGTTTTATACATTATTCCCTAGCTCTGCGCTACAAATGAAAAAACGTTCCATTTCCAAACAACAGATATTGTTTAGTAAATTTAATGAAAACTTGTGAAGGCCAGGTTATACGACACGAACTTCTCTCATCGCTGCACTTTCCACTCTCCATCTTTCACTCTTTATCTAAGCAATTCGATGCCTTCACTAGCGATATATAAAGTCCATATATTGACAGCATAATTGCGCTGGTCTTCGCTTTTGCACAGCGAGTTCAAATTCTGCTCCAGCGTCATCTTTTTTAAATTAGTGATGAATCATTTCTGTGTGACACGAACTTTAAAAGCAAAATAAGACGTGCATGCTCCAGAAATGGAGCCATTAGATATTATTAGACACAACTTATATGCTTGAAATGAAAAAAAAAAGAAATAATTCTCAAAATATAAATAAGCTATGATTATGTTATGTGCCTTATTGTAGCCGCTTTATTTATTTTGTTACGCTCACCGCCAATTCCACTGCATTTTTTTCATTATGACTCACAATGTCCAGTCTTGTGCGCAACCAAAAGAGGACAATTTCATTTCGAAAACACCATAATGTTAGGTATGACTTTCTTAGGTATATGTTTTTTTTTTGAATGAGGTCAGTTTTCTCAAGTTTTGTTCGTATTCTGATGCGTCGACTTAGGGTAAGGAGAATTTTTAAGACCCTTAAAAAGTCTTTTTGAATAAATTTAAAAGTATGAATGACGTTTCTGAATTCCTATTCGGACATTTCGAAGTTAACTTTTTCAACATTTTTTCCACATTTACTCCCCTTGCTTCTTGAATATCACGCTACGTTTAAGTAATGTCTTAGACTTGCTTTCATAGCATATCACTGTTGCAATTCGTACTAGGCTGGCATATCACATCACTCTAACATGGCGAGGGTTTCCATAACATGTTACTCTTTCGTGATGCTCTTACAAAGCAAGCTATGTTTGCATGACTCAATAAGCTTACGTTAGATATTGACCTTACATAATAATATACAATAGGCTGCATAACATGTCACGTGTTTGTAACGAGCTACGCATGCTCGTCTTAGCACTACGACATATTCTTAATAAATTATCATTAACTGAATGTGAAAAAAGTGATGAAAACTAAAATAAAAGGTAAATGGTCGGTAACAAGATATTCGGTCTAACTTTAAGGTTTTATAATTTCCTTATCTTTTTTATACTTTCTTACATGCGTTATATGTTCAGCTTTTCGATTGCAGTTCTGGGCTGGTTAAATTTAATAGTTCATGAAGATGGAAAACAGTAATTCATGGAAAAAAGAACATCGTTGAATTGTATAGCAGCAAAAAACGAAAATAGAGATTCGTGACGATTAATTGGACCCATCAATTTTTTTTCAGCATCCGCTATTTTTCATTACTGTTGTTGTAATTGCAGTTGATAAAGAAACAATATCCTGTTGAGAGGTAAATGGCAGAAACTAGTTTTGTTAACACAGTTTAATACTGTATACATTTTTATGCCTGCATGCAGACATTTGGTTAGAAGTCTCACAAACGCTTAAACACTCTTCTTTTTACTTGAACCCTGTAACAGACCCTGTATGAAACTTTGTACGATTGGCGTGTTAGGGGAAGCGTGCGCAAACAAGTGCCACTTGTGTGATCGTAAAATAACTGGTTTCATTTAATTCCTGCCGATATATTTTTTGTACACATTATATACAATTTTTTGTATGTGTATACATATGTATATATAGAGCTTTCAAATCAAATACTCCAACATCAATAATAATACGTAGCCGAGTCATCCTCTATGCACATGTTATAATAGGTGTACGAGTGTATGTGCTTGCATGAATAAATTTTATATTTACCACTATTATGGTTCTTGTAAATCGTTCAACCGTTTATTGGCTTTATTGTCTGTGTTGTGTTGTTTAGTTTCTTAAGCTTTAGTTACTTTATTGCTTATGCTTCACCACCTGAATATTTTATACACTCACTTACTATACTAACTGGTTTTCTTTATTTAGTTTTTTCTTTATTAGCGTTGTGTTTGATTTGCTACTCTTTTTTCTTTTTCCTTTTTTTTTGTCTAAATTTTAATTTTTGTTATTCTCTACTTTTGTTATCGTTCGTTTTATGATCAATGACCGGCATATAAAAGAAAAAAAAAATAGACAAATAAATAAAACCGGTATATAGTAAAACACTGCAAAACGCATTTTGAAATTATCTATAAACTTTCGTTGTTTATTAAATATACAACAAAATTAAATATTTTTTTTAATGTTGGATAACAAAAAACAAAGAAAAGTAACTCGTAGATGACGTTAAAAATATACCGGGAATCATCGAATAATTTTTTGTGTAATTTAGTATTTGAGATAATTGAAGTGATGCCATAATAAATATTTGTGGGAAAAGTACAACACATGGTACCGACCAACTGGCCGTAACATGCTCTGAATATCTTTTTTCAATTACGATCTTTTCTATGTTTAACTTCTAAACTTCTTATGATCGTTTTTACCAATTGCACAACTTTCTTCCTTTTTTTGATAACTCTTAATGCAAGCATCGAAGCACTTCTTGAGACCAGCATTATGTTCCTATCAGAAGTATTATTTGTATAAAAACTGAAAACAATAATAATAATAATAAATAAAACCGTAGAGCAGCATCTATGCCTTATCACAAATACAACGCTAATAACGTATTTTCCTCTCGGGATCAAAACAGCTTTAAGCTCCCTTCCACGGAATGATAATCTGTATTTTCGAAAAAGGAAGACTTGCCCTCTCTGCTCAGCAATTTGTTGGCATCATAAAGGCAAGTTTTCAGTGGATACTCTATTAGGCGATCAATATAATGATAATATAGGCGACAGAAAATATAATGATAATGAATCTTTCGCGCTCCAACTAAAGCTCGTGGAAAAATTGCCTGGACACTTAGCAACAATGCACGGAGAATAACACATAGTTTTTTGTTTAACAATTATTTTAATACTTTTTTGAATATATACCAAAGGTTTGAATTCTGATTAAACCGTTACACATACATACATACATACATTAGATAGTCCGAAATTTTCTTACAGTTTTTTCCGACACCAGGCTTAAATAACTTTTGCCAGATAGTTAGACAGATAATTAAAGGAGCGAAGGTAAATTCAAGTTTAACTAGCGAAGACACCTATCATATCCCTTAACAAAGCGTTGTGAACGCTGTAACAGAGCTGTGATTCACGTGATATATAAATGACATTTTCTAGTTTGGACGCACTAGACTCAAATTTGATATGGGTCTTTTTCCATATCCATATTTTCCCAACACACCAAATTTCAAAAAATTGCCAAAAATAATTCCCATAAGCAGAATTCGAATTTGTTTAGCTTGTTTGAAAGGTATTTTCATATAAATTAATGAAGTGTCAACAAAAAAAACACTTTACTTTTTGAATTTGGACGGAGCAGCCTTTTAAATCCAAATATATATATTAATTTTAAATATTTAACAGAGCTCTGTAAACGTCGTAACAGATTAAGATTAATTAAGATACATAGTTGGATTTAAAAGCCTACTCCGTTACCACCTTTACAGAGCTCTGTTAAGGAATAAGGTAGGTGTCTTTGCTAGTTAAATTCGATTATATCTTCAGTCAATTAAGATTAAATAGTAGTGGGACCTAATTAACACATAGAAGATCAAAGTGAGCGTATAAGATCAGATAAGATATAAGAAGAAGACGAACTAAGGATTATGTTTGACGTTGATCGCCACATAACGATTCGTGAGATTGCAGAAAAACTTAATTCATCCAAAACACCTAGTTACACAAAAAAAATTTTCTTTTTCATAGTGAAAAACTTCAAAATGTTCCGGACGACCTAATAGTTTATCGTTCGAATTACGCCCCATTCGATAATACTGGCATAACTTATTCGAAGCGAAGTTTCTGGGAGGCTTTATGTGATTTGTGTGGCATTTATTTTTTGAATTCGCGTACATATTTTTTGCTTAACGCTTATCCAAGTATATCTCAAGATTCGCTTACTGGATTTTACATATCTTTTACTTTGTGCTTTGGTCAGGCATTCAATTTACTTCAGTTAATAAATATACTCTATCACGAGGTGGCTGTCGTCTTAGGGACTACGTAATATTAAATGTTAAATTCTTCAAGACCATTTTTTCTCTCTATCTTATACCTTTTATTCTTCTTCTAACTTCTTCTAACGGTAAAATGAATATCTTTAAAACCAGACACGTTTATTGTTTTTTTTTTGCCATAATTTATCGATTGATTTGATTTAGTGATAAAAAACGTCCCTGCCGGTATAAGCACTTTTTCTATAATTTATGTTTACAATAAGTGGTCGCTTAGTTTTTCTATTTATATAAAATCTATAATCGCGCGCATATGCACATAATGGATCACAATATATTTAAGATTTATTTATAACTATCCACCCAAAGGTGGCTTACTTTTACTTTCAAAGGAAAAATTTAAATATTAAACAGCCGACCCTTGTCTATCAAAGTTTTATGTACTAGCTTCGGAATTATTATTAACAAGTAAGAAAGTTATATACGCCAGGGGCCGAATCTCGCATACCCACCATTATGTTTTTCGCAATCTTTTCTTCAAGCTCTTTTGTTTGATACCCCTATCGCTAATATTATTAAGAAAGAATTAATCCACCAGGAGTGTACAAAATTATTTTAAACATTGAGTCTTGTTTGCCCTGTGATAAATAAGTATAGAGCCTCAAAAAATTGAAAAAAATAATATTTAGTTACTCGTAACTTTGTGTGGACATGGGCGATTGGTTCCATTTCCACTATCAACCTGCGTGCAGAAACTTCCAATGTTTCCACAAAATTTGATGTCGATATCTTAATGAAGAGTGCCAACAACAGACACCACACAGATGGACGGACTTGGCTAAAACAATTCAGAATTTCATGCTGATGAAGAATATATGCACATTGTAGGCTCTCTGAAGCTTCCTTTTGTTATATATATTTTGGAAAAAAACAAAATGAGTATACGCCCACCTTACAGAGGTGGATATAAAAGTAGCGTTACTATAACGACTGTAACTTAAGTAAGTAAGTTAATGATCGATATGTCATGAAATTTTGACACGTATCCTTTGAAGTGTAGTCCTATCCAGAAATCATATGCGTCTGTCAACAGTGATGCCATATGTTTGTCCGACAGGAGACTTATTCGATGCGTATTTCTATGCATTATTTAAGAAATGTAATGTACCGTTGTAGGAGCGTATATATAAGTAGCTCTATAAGAATGATCGGTTTTCGTTTTCAATAAATTTTTATTAAAAGCAAGACCTAGTTGAGAGAACAGTTTATTTCTTGATGTATAAATTACTTTGTAGTTACTTATATTTTTTCTTGCATTAAGAGAAAGAGAAAAGTAATTAACTGTAATTATATAGTTTGAAAATGTTTATGTTCACCGGTATTCTCCAAATGCTTGGGAATTATTACAAAACCAAAGCAAATTTCAATACTAAGCAACAAAAAAGACAACAAAATCAACAACAGTATATACTTATTGTAATGATAAATGAATGGGCAGAGATAAGAAGCTTCAATTCAGATTTTTATCGCGGCAAACAACACAAAAACCCCAAACGGTATAGAAAATAAACTATTTTAGCTTTTATGTGACTTGTAACTAAGAGAGATAGAAGTGGCGGATGTGTTGGAATGTATGTATATTAATTGCATTTTTCTGTCTATAAGAAAAGTATGAAAATGTGCAATTTTAATTTCAACTTCTAGAAATTCCCACTAAAGACCCACATGCACGACCAATATGCACAAAAACTGAATATTTTTTCCTATTTTTTAGAATGGGAGGTCCTTTGACAAAAGCTGGGATTTCAATTTCTTTTTTCCAAACGACTTCGTGAGTCGCATCCAGAAAGTAAAACGGCAGTATTTGGCAATGGCTGGCATACAAAGTAACAACTCTTTAATTATTTATTACTTTTCATGTAAAACATTATGATGTAAAACTATGTAAAGGGACATCTCGTAATGTATATTAGCTTGTAATAATATTACGAAACTACAAAACTGGGTAAGTACTTTCATAACATATTGTTAGCGTCCGCCTATGAACCACTATTAAAAGTGAAATCTTTCTTCAGCGTCTTGCTGTTTTTAGACACACCCGTTTGCAGCATCCAAAAAGATGCTTTAGAAACTGCGTAAATATATATGCTCCTGGCCGCAAAAATGAAGATCTTGACTCTTCCAACTTTTCAACGGCAATTAAAGTTCGTGCGCATCGGCTGGTGTTGAAAATGGACCAAGTCGATCAAAGGACTCGGACACAGAACAACACACAACAATTTGGTTTCAAACGCAAAAACCCAAGAAAAAGCTTTTTTAGTCGCACTTTATATAGAACTGCGTATCTACTACGAATATATAGAATATAATGGAATTCAATTCACTCTAGCAAAGAAATGCACGTTTGCATGTTTTACGAAACTGAAGTCTACACAAGAAGGCTAATTCCGCGTGAACTGTCAATCAATTTTGGCAAATTCTCTATACGATTTTTATAAATAAAGTGCGGCAGGTACACCACTATTATAAAATATCGAAACTTCGTTCGTTTATCAAAATTTTTGCAACGTCCAGAAAGAAGCTTTAGAAACGCCACAAATTGTATATATTCTTGATTAGTATCAAATTTCGAATCGATCTAGGCACGTTTGTACGTTTGTCTATTTGTTCGTTTATTTGCAAAACCTTTCAAAATTTTAACACCCAGCTTGGTATTGAAAAGAGGCCAAATCTCAGGATGGGTCTACAGGAAAAGATGAATTGACAAACCGCCGTTTTCAAAAATGAAAAAAAGTGTTCGTTGCTCATTATTCGTAAACTGCAACAATAACAATTGACATAGTATTAGGTGTTTGCAAAAATTTTGATCAGCGAATTCTGAAAATGACATTTTTTGGCCACTTTTTGCAAGAGCTGTCCTGGACACACTGTTGCAGCTGGAATGCGAAGTTCTGCCACCCCCGGCGTGCTCACTAGACATGACACTTCCTGAGGAACACTTGTTCAGATCAGTGCAGTTGGCTCGGCTGGAGTTCTTTTGACATGATGATGACAAAATGATGGAAAATATTTTGATTAATATACATTGCACCAAATGAAGAAATGATCAAAGTTTTTGCAAACGCGCAATACATGACCTATCTTACAACAACTATACAAAAGCAGAAAAAATCAGCCAAGCCTACCCAATATTATAGAATATCGAAATCATTTTCTTCAATTTTTTAAAGCGCCTGGGTATAGAAGATTCGGCCAAAGGCGTATATAATTTTCTTGCTTGTTTTTCTTCCTTTAAGTTGCTATTTGTTTGCGGTGAGATTGACCTTTGCATGTTTTAAAGACCCGCTAAGCCTGCGACGGATTATCGCTGCTTCAATAATTACATATACAACACATTTCTACTTAAATATATGTGTCATGAAGAAATGTATATAATTGTGCAATTTTTGTTATAGTTCACATACACATTTGGTGTACATATGTAGGAAACCCGCATGAAAAAACTGTTATCCACCAACAAGTACTGCTACATGTGTTTGTTTACATGACTGCTTAAAACCCTGAAACTAATTAACTTTATACGTTTAGAGACATTTTTACGTGTATAGGAAATTATATGCCGATTCTATAGATATAAATATATTCATCTGCGTATATGAATACATATATATTCTTATACACATACATATATGTAGGTGTATGTATGTACGCGTGTAGGTATATATATACATATATATATATATATTTATATGTATATGTATATATGTGTACATAGGCACGTATATGTGTGTATGTACGTATGTATGTATGTGTGCATGCATGTATGTATGTCGTATATATATATATATATATATATATATATATGTAAGCAGTATTTGGGAGGGTGGGTGGGTGGGTGTGCGTTTGTGTGTGTGTGCATGTACCACAAAAAAACAACAAACTCGCTTAGAATGCCCATTAAATTACTAAGTATACTTGGTATGCAAATTCCTCCCCCTTACCCAAGTCCGCTCTCCGTAATTGCTTTATAATATTCTAGGCATGGAATTTATTATTCTATCCATAAAAGCGTTGGAAATTATAAAAATAGATACAAAATACATTGTTACCTCTACGCTAGAGAACAACTACAGATACATTGTCTATTTTATTCTTCAACTTATAACATAGAGAAGACAGTAATTCTTCAAATATCATAGTTCCTGTCTGCTGCTCGAAATTTCCATTTATTCCGCTAAAATGCCTAAAGTTTGAATATATGCATTTGTGTTCACATACATTGTACCTATCATGGAAGGATGCAGATATACTACTTTTCTCATTTTATTTGTTCACCTTTGTAACATATTTAAACGTTGTTAATCGACGACCAATGTTTAAATTTGATTTGCATGTTCCGAATTCAATTTCGAAATTTCAAGAAAACTATTTTTTTTCTCGAATCTTTTATGTCTAGCGGCGTAGTGTCCAGAAAGAAACATAAACAAAAACGTAAAATTCAGTTTTGATACTCATACGGCATTAAATGGGCGTGTTAAGTGGTATTAATCGTGCGGGTATTTCTCACTTTTTGTGCAAGCACTGTAGAATCACCTAATATTTTTGTAGTTTATGACTAACGAAACGATTGCTTTTAAAGTTGAGATTTTAACCTTGATCAATTTGCTGGCTTTTGAAACTGACATTTACTCAGTTTAGTTTCGACTAATTTCACCCCTTTTCAATACCAATCTGCGTACCCAAAATTTTCCAACTCAAATTTGAAAATATCTCTTCATTTTTGCGATCAGGAGCATATTTACCACGGACATAAGACAAACAGATGGACGAACAAATGTGAATCGACCGGTTCAAAATTTTATACGGCTACAAAATATATATACTTTCTAGAATTTCCGAAAATTCTTTCTAGATGTTATCTGTGTTTAAAAGGGCTGCAATTGTAATTTATAGAGCATGGTTGATTCACAAGTTCTCGGAATGAAAACGATGTGTTTATAATCAAATAAATTGCATACAAAACTAATTCTTTAAATAAGATTTTATTTCAATAAACTAAGAGGGGTATATAAGTATTTTAATGCGACTACACATGTAGGCATTTTTTATAAATGCCAGACCTTTGTGATTTTACATGTAAACACAAGCTTTTTTATATAGCTACATAAAAGTAAAAATGACAAAACCTATTACGTGTTTGCAAAAATTTTGATCAGCGATTACTACAGATAAAAATGACAAAGAAATGGGAAATACCTGTGTACATAACGGTTGAATTCGATGGTTTTGACCTTCGTCTACATGAAACAACAGTTTTCCATTTAATTTTATTGATTCATTCAGAAGCCGAACAAACATGTTCAGAGGCTTATGGTGTTGCTGCTCCATTATATCTAAATTATCGCTTTTCGGTTCAAGGGTTTAAAAGGGGCGACACGAACTGACTGAAAACGCCAAATGGTTCGGTCCGTGGGTCGCTGCCAAACCACTATACCACTCCTACGCATGCTTTCTATACTCAAACACGGGAGAGGTGCCGTCATGATTTGGGCGACTCTATCATGGTATTCAGCTGGCCCTCATCTCGACGTCCTCAAAGGTGAAGTTCTTACTTTAAGTATCATATTACTGCCAAAAATTGGCGTACCATATGATAAGTATGTTTCAGATGTTCATATTATTTTGTCCACCCCTGTATGTACAGAACAACTGTTTATTCTACATTGCATTGTCATAGGAACGAAATTTCAACATAGTTGTATACATACAGTAAGTCTCATTAATATTGTGTTTTTCGCTTGTTAAACCTAGTCGATTGTCCGAATATAAAAATTTTTTTTACTATTTTGTACTACTAGGAGAACACACATTCAAACACAAAAAAAAACATTATTCTAGTAGACAAGAAAATTAAATAACTTTAACAAGTAAGAAAGTTATTTTTAGCGGTGGCCGAATCTCGCATACCCATCACTATGCTTTCCACATTCTATTCTCAAAGTGCTTTAATTTGATAGCCCCATCGCTGGTATTATTGAGAAAAAATTAATCCATCAGTTCGCTGTGTCTACCATATTCATTTTAAAATTAGCCCATTTTTAGGCAGATAGGATATCTTCGTTTGAGGAGTGCACAAAATAGCTTTAAACATTCTCCTTTGTTTGCCTTACGATAAATAAACATAAAACATCAAAAAAGTGAAAAAATGAAATTTAACCACTTGTAACTTTGTGTGGACATGGCGTCCACGTAAAGTTTAGAGTGTTTCCTAAAGTAAATGGGAAAAATTTCAGCCTCCTAACTTTTATAATTTCTAAATAACGAGCAAAACACATACATTGTGGAAAAAGACAAAATGAGTTTAGCTTCGATGGTGGCGAACATAGCGTCAAATTAAAGCAGTTGGAGAGTAGAATACGAAAAGCATAGTGATGGGTATGCGAGATTCGGTCCCCGCCGAATATAATTTTCTTACTTGTTAAATTTGTTGAAGTTATTTAATTTTCTTGTCTACTGGAATAATGTTTTAATTTGTCTTTTTTTTTTTTTGTATCTTTATATGTATTCCCTAGTAGTACAAGATATTAAAAAAAAATTTTATGTTTGGACAATGGACCAGGTTTAACGAGCGTTTTCTTTTCGTCGAACGAAGAAACCTAATATTAATGGGTAAAAATACCTAAAATATCGATTGAAAGCTTCTATGCTACGAAGGAAAGCAAGTTAAATAAAAAAGTTTCTTTCGTCAATACGCCCTTCATTAGATTCAATAGAGTTTTTGTTCGATACAGAGTCATAACTATGATAAGAAAACACGTTTTGCTTTTTGAGTCTCTTATGGTGATCGGTCACAACACTAGATTACGACTGTGAAGTTAGCGAAAATGGATTTGTATAATTCAATAAAAATATTGAATAATTCTTTTAATTTAGATACAAACTGATGCATTGTCTAAAAAAAGAATTTTTCACCGCTAAACCGCTTTTGTAATCAATTGCGAGCATGAAAATGCCGCAACTCAAAAAATCACGCTACGCTGCTCAAGAGAAACTCAGTTATAGAATATCTCATATTAGAAGCAAACAACACAAACAGAATTAATAATATAATTGAAGATGTAATATAAAACTAAAGAATTATACCATTATAATGTAAATAGAAAATAATACATACTCAACTGTGGTGGATTCTGCTTGCACACGCTTTCGGTAATGCTTGTTCGTTGGCGCAGGTGGAGTGGTAACGAACGTTATTACAGGTACAATCAATGCTCATACACATAAATAACATTCATTTTTCTAAAAAAAACAATGTCAAACAAAACGCGCACGAAAATGTATTATTTTACACAGAAACTAAGAAAATCTCTTGAACCACGGTAATTGTAAATTGAGGAGTTGCTCCACTCATTAAATGTTGCTTCAAACGTTCTCGTTCAGTCTCATTTGATTTATAACATTAAAAAAAATTATATGTACTGAAGGTATATAAAAACGTATTTAACAGATAAGTGCCAATTAGCAGCAGTACTCATCAATAAAAAACCAGGGAATCTAAACTGAACTTATTTTGTTAATTGCATTCCGATTATTGTTATTAACCTTCTGTCTCAGTATAAACCAATACCACCTTGTCTTTAGGCGATCTCAGAGGACCACTTTATGACTTCTATAATGGTTTGTGCTTAGTTGCAGATGACATCTGCTGCGCTGTAAAATTTATTGATAACACTTTAATTTTCGTTAGTGTGTTGGAGGAGTGTTATATTTATACATAAATAATTTGCACATAAAATCTATTCCCGCACTTTCATTTAACATAAAAATGTTATTGTTATTTTATACTATTTTCAATTTGAAAATCCGTTTTTAAAGAAAATTGAAATACGGGTTAATTGGGAGTGAGCATTAAGTGCGATTTTAACCATCTTTAAAACTAAAGTTATGTTATAGTTTTGTCTAACTATGATTCGGCCAAGTGTGAGTTTTGACAGAGATGACAAGTAAGAAAATTATATCCGGCTATAATCAAATCTTTTGCGCCCATTGCGTCCTTCTTACAAAAACTTCCAAAAGATAGAAAAACTCCGATTCTCTATGATATTGGATAAGTGTGGTTCATGTTTTCTATTTTTGCTTGCCACGTTTGATCACTCATAAAAAAGTAGAAATTCCCAATATCGATTATGAATAATGAGCAAAAGAATCCAGAAACCATAGATGTTCTCGGTCTATATTACACTCCACCTGTGCCCTTTAACCAGTTTAGGTCATTTTCATTAGGTACATGCGTGGAAGAACTTCCAACACTACTCAGAAACCGCTATATTAATCATTGCGATCATGTCAATGCTTAGCATAGACATTACGTGGAGGAACACGTTTAAATCGATTCAGAATTTGATATTAGATAATTAATTAATTACTTTGCAGCACCTCTGAAATCACGTCTTAAACGATGATATATTATACATTTTAAATATGGACAATCAAGGCGATTCTGTTATTTATGCTGAATAAGGATATGACTGGGATTGAAAATTTCAATTCTCAAACAATGCGCGTCAAAATTTTATACCATTTCTATTAATTAATATTTAATGGTTGCAAGGACGTTGTTTCTGCGTTTTTTGCAAAACATCGGAAAAATCCGTATATCGATTAACCATTGATTTTTGATGGAAAAACTGCTGTTCAAACTCAATCTTGGCTTGAAAGTATTGTAGGAATTCTTCTCCGTTGGAAACAACTTGTCGTTGCTTTGTTGATTTTAAACGACGTCGTATGTTAATGATGCTGAATGCATTGAATGTCCAAATTAAATTATTCTTCAAAATCGGAGATACCAAATATATATTGGAAAATAGCGAATGTGTATTTTTTTCCAAGAAAATTTGGACACGACAAAGTTGCTTTCCAAACGGACATCGAGTTTAATTAAAACAAAAGAAATGCGGCGATGATTGGAATGTCAAAATTGCACGATAGGGATTTATATTGATGATATTTGATAAAGTCATTCTGAATAGTGAAACATTTTTTGCGAAACTTCACAAAGGGAGATGTTATACAAGCATTGTTTCACTCTTCAAAGATGGTGAATAAATCGCATTTGAAGAATAAAATCGAATTTGCAAAAATGTCTTTTACTTGCTATGCTCTCCCTGAGTCCCAATATGTTTTTCTATGCACTACAAACATTTGACAAACCTAACATATATGCGCTATTATAAATTCCTCCTACCACGACTGAACTAGCAGAGGCGGCAGTTTCTCCGCCAATTGCAAGGGATTAAGATGGAGCGTTATCCGTTTATAGAAATATCTAATTTAGAAAAGCGTGGATTTAAAAAAAATATTTTAAAGACCAAACACTTAAGAGACACGTTTTTTAGGAAATTATACTATAACACAGTAAATATAATACCATTCTACTTATTTAACCATCAAATTATAAATATAAACGAATGCATAATATATAAAATGATCATAAGTTTTATCACCGGAAATGATTTTCATTTTTTGCCGAATAAATACGATCTTTCAAAAACTGCCAATAGCAAACAGGTTTTAATGAGTATTTAACATATAGAATTTTTTAACAATGATGACAATCAAGCAAAGAAAAAACAAACAAATACGGTTACTTGAACATGGAAAGAAAGCAAGAACAACATGTGAAGCGAATATGAATAAGAAAAATGACAGCTGATTAAAAGCGTATTTAAAGAAAATAATAAAAAAAAAGAGTGAAAAATAAATTGTAAGCAAAAACTTTACCATAAAGACAAATGTTATATATAAATATACATACAGGTACATTCGAAAGAACGCGAGTATCGAAGAACACGTTTACCTTTTACGAATTACACGATTTCTAAATTACACGGTTTCCTAATTACACGACTTTCTATTGATTCTTTTCAAAAAGATTAAAATATATATGTATTTGATACAAAATTAATTCCAAACAACTTGTTTGATAAAAAAGAAAGTTATGATGCAAAGCGATATAATTTATTTTCACACTTCGGTCAGAATCCCATTTGTTGTGGTATGGAACAACACGGCTTCAAAGAACACGATACCAATTAATCGTGTTCTTTGCAGGTTACCTGTATGTGCAATCATGTGCTTATTGCAAGCATTGCGGTATCGCTTTCGCAGTAATGTAGATATCTGAGAGAGTTGCTGCATATTACAGTACGGCATAAAAATTAACGTGTCATAAAAATGAAAAAAGGGTAGTAAAGCAAACATCGACTTAATTAAAAATTAAATGCTTTTATTTATTTTTTCTGTTTACCTAAATGGTGAATTATAAAATTGAGAAATTAATAAAAAGTAATAGAGAATAAAAATCGAGGAGGAAAAACGATTAAATACACTTAATGGATTATCTGAATGACTCAACCAACTTTTGTTTTTTCTTTTACTAGATTACAGTGTCCCGTAGTTACGTTTGTAGTGGTAAACAAAACGCAATATTTCTAATAAAACTATTCATTTCAATTTACAAAAACTGTGGTTCTGTTTGTTAAACTCATAACATAATTGGAGGAACTCATTTCTATATCATTTTTTTTTTTATATTTATAATTATAATAGTGAATTATAATTATTAAACGAACACTTCTTAGAGCAAATATAAAAGTGTATATTTTTGCGCACAGAGTTATAACTATAGAATTAGTTATATATATAAATATAGCAATTTTTATTTATAACTCTTTATATTTTGCTTTATAGTCTATTTTTTTTTGATTTTTGACTGCGCACTAATGCCATCTCTGTTTATTGAGAGTAGTGCTTTTTTCCACTCTCTATTTCACTCTCTCAATCTTTATAAAAAGTACAATGACACTGAATTAACTGGTTACAGAGTGAGTTATTAGTAACTTTACACGCGTATAAATTTAAAACTGATACAAGCAAATCATGAACTAACACATATTTATTTATGCACCCTTAGGAAGTAGACAATATTTTACTTATATAAAACTTACTACATAAAAAACTAACATTTTATAGATACTTCTTCGCTAACAAATCATTAATATGAAAGGTATCTTTTTAAATTTCATGAAGTTGTCAACACATTCACAAGAACATCGCGTAATTGTGAAAATAAATATTTGTTTTTATCTCGTTTAACTGCCAACAATACGTTGTTATTGCCGCTGTTCTCGTAACTCGCCAAAAAAAATCTATTATTTTTTCCTTTTATTCTTAATTTTTGCTTGTTTCTACGAAATTTTAACAAATCTAGTCCGAGCGACGATCAAAAACGTACTAAAATAAAAAAAAACACTTTAAGAGTGACTAACTCACTACTGCTGGTATCGAATGTAGGAAAAACAAGCAGAAAGCCAACCAAAGCAGTGTTGCTACTTTTTACTTGTAGCTAAAGCATACTAAGTTAACCAGCGATGAGAAATATATAATAAAGCAAAAATAAAAAAAATAAATAGATGAATACAATAAAACATGCCATACAAACTCTCACAAGCATCCACATACAAGTCATGTTTAATGCTCTTTGCTTGCACACGTTCAATAATATAAAACTAAACTAACTGCTTCGTATTCGCACCAAATATGCCGCACTATATACTTTAAATTTTGTTTTTCAAGAGATTTTCAAAGAGTTATGGATTTGTTTGGAACTTTGGTATTAAGTACAGCAAAGCGTTGATAATTTAAAAAAGGTCAAAACTCTTCCAGGAACACGAGAAAAAAAAATACCAAAAAATAATTTTCTTTCATACTTGACATCCCATTAAAATCCGCCCCAAAAATTTTCCAAAAAGCGCGTATGTTCAAACTTAAAAAGATGCTTATAATGCAACATTTTCTTACAGGCGTAAACAGACTTTTGAAACTTACAATTTGAAACAGTGTATAATAATATCTTAAAGACGATATTTTGAAATACTATTCACCTAGCTGACGTAGAGGTAGTTAATCTTAAGAAGGAATAAGTTGCTCTCCTCTGATTCGTTCGTGATTCCTACGAAAGATATTACTTAATGGCCACGTGAAATAGCCAACCTTTATTGGCTTTTTAATTTACAATCCCGAAACTATTCTCCTTACGTGTCCTTCATAATTATCTAGATACTAATAAAATCTAAAAAAAGGTAAAATTCATAGCAATTGGGTGATTAGTATCCAAAGGAGCTTATTACGTGGAGTACACTTGTAGAATGTGATTTGCAAAGTATCGACGTCCCCGTTTACACTCCTCATCTTCATAACAACCGCAGAAATATTTGTGCTTTTGCACAGTGTTCAAAGTAAGTACATTTGCTTTGCGGAATCGCAATTTATATATATTTTATATAAAAAATAACAAATCATAATTTCTGTTATTGTCTATTGAATAAGCAAGCTAAAAACATTACCATTTTTTAACGTCTTAGTGCAAAGATGACATATATTTCCGAACTCGATTTATGTCCATTTATACATATCAAGTTTTACCTTTCGGCCTCTATTTTTCTGATTATGAGCGTTTACATTCAGCAATAACTTAGCTTACACTCTTGGCTTGCAATCTTACGCTTCACCTTTTATAAAGTAAAAATTTACAATAGCCTTTCGATGGTGAAAGGAAAATTATTAAATTAGCTTCCTTAGTTAAGTAGTTAGTGCGTAAAACCAAAGGAATTGCGAGTGTTTGAAAGACAAAGCAACTAAGGAAATTAGTTTGACCGAATCTATTATCCCCATCACCTTTATCCTAAGAAAAACTAAAGCAAAAAGAAGAAAACAAGCGAAATTTTCTTACTCCATGGATATTACGTGGACGTGGCTGATACTTTCCATTTTTATAAGATATATGTGCAAATTTTGATTATATTTCTATTGTAGTTTATGAATAATAAGCGAAAAACCCGAAAACTACATGTGCTCTCTGTTTATGTTGCACTGTAGGCATACCCATCCCTTGTACGATTTAACTCATTCTCTATAGCAACTCCCGTTCAGTACTCTATAAACCGTCTTCGCCACCCATATAAATGCCTTAGCGTGTTGGGGACATTCGCTAAACGAAATGATTTTTCAAATGTACAAGTAATTTGGACGAATGGGAGAATGTTTGTCGCAGATACTATGCAGGTGACCAAGCGGACAAATGTACAGACAAATAGACGGGCATACCCAAGTCGATTACGAAACTGTCGCAGCCCAAGAATATATTGTCTGGGCGTGTCAAATGTTTTCGATGTTTTCACCGAGTATTACGGGATCGCCCACGGAATATATAGGGATATTTTTATAGTATTAACTCCTACAGCTTGCCAGTAAAGAGCAAAAACCCAATTTTTTTTTGGAAACGGAAACGTTCTATGTTTACGCAATATTGTAGGTGTGTCCTTCAATCAGTTTGTTTCGTTTCCAATACCAATGTGCATGCAAGAACTTCCAATGTTTCTGCCAAGTTTCTGCCATTTCTTTATTTGATATTGATCAAGAATGTATACATTTTCTGTAAAGAGTTTTGAAAGCTTGTCATTGTTGCGAACATTTTCTAGAAATGAATACATTCCCATCCTTCGGGTGGATATAAATAATAAACAAATAACGATCACAAAACAACAAATATTGCTTTGTGTTCAGGCATTGGTATAATATTTTTGCTAAAAAATGTGGTAACAAATTTAAGTTTCTTTAACGCTTTTAAGAAAATTCGCCCGACTCGGGACAAAATTTAATAAAGCAAACCACGTTTATCCTTTCAACTGCTTTATTATTTCGTAGTGAAGACAATCATATTGGACTTGAAAACTGTCTAAATATGGCAAAAGAACGGAGAGGCGCCTTTTGTGCTTTCCGAAATTACAAATTTTTAATCTTTGCCAAAATTTGTTTAAGCGATGAAAAATATACCATACAAAAACAGATTTATGACAAGATTTAAATAACAAAACTAAGCATTTTTAACAAAAGATTGAAATTTCAACATTGTATAATTCTGGTTTACTGTGGCCGATTTTTGCCATTTTTTTACAGTTATTGTAGGCTCATAAAGCTCATAAACTCGTCGTATTTTTCTCGTTATATTTACTGCAGTTTATGAGTTCAACTTTTCCTCTTTTCGGGTCCTTCGAACAAGTTATCTAAAGCGTATATATTTTAAAACTGTAAGAAAAAAATGGATTGGTGGATATATAATACGAATGCCGTCTGTACTCGCCTTGCAGTTGGACGATTAAAACGCTTTTTGACTTTGCAATTTTAAATCGAAGTTCCAGCTTTTACAGCTAAGCTGAAAAATGGAGAGATCACTATGTTTTACTTGCATTAAATGTTTAATTTGCGAAAACAAAAATATTTACACAAGAGTTTTGTAATATCGCTTACAAATACGCTAATTATAAAAAAGAAGGATTTTCAATTTTTAGAAGGTAATTATTCTTTGCTGAATTGGCTGTTTGTTTCGTATAAAACAGATACACGCCAACACTGCTGCCATGATAGTCGGGCATTATCCTCACGTTCTCTCTTTTATTATTTTTTTTATTAACAAAAAAATGTACTTTTAAGAAAGATAGTTAGGAGAATCAGAAAATTAACAATAATGTAATTATAAAAGAGTAGAGAGTTATTTCATTAATTGTTATTATCAGCTATCATTGATAGTATCAATTTTGTTTTTGTCAATAATGATAGATAACTAAATTTTCATAAAAATTTCTTTATGTACACATGCATTTAATTGTATGCAATGTAATTGTAATGTAATTAAATTAGAAAGAAACAATTCATAATTGTTCAAAGCTAAATTAGATTAATCAATTCTTGAAGTACGCGTATGCACTATCCATCGAAACTTATAATCAACTAATTAAAAATTAAAATTTTTACATTTTCTTATTGAAAACAATTTCAATAACAACAACCGCAGTAACAGAAAATTATTCTACTCTAAACCCATTCTCAAAAAATTTAAAAACAATTCTGTAAACAATTCGCTGGAGAAATTACGTGTGTGCATACGAGAGTGTGTAAACGACAAGAAAAGCAAGTTCATTCTTTTTTCTCTTATTTCTTACAGAACAACTCTCTCCGAAACAGCTCACATACATGCTTTATGTAGACCAAATTTCAGTTGTTGTAGGACGTTTTTCTGTGAAACCTCAATGCTGTTCTCATTTAAAAAAAAAAATGAAACAAGTTTTTAAATTATTCCAAAGTATTAAATAAAGATTTGAATGAAATTCTTACATCTGTAGATTAACTTAATGACTCTTTTAATGAATAGTAAAATTAGTGACAAAATATTTCTTTTTATTAATGCAAGTCTTAATAGTTTTATTCGATAATTCACTAGGCGTGATCTATATGTCAAAGAATACGAAAATGTATAAATAACACGCCTTCTGTTGTGCGATCAAAATTTATTGTCCTAATTGACGTCTTTTGTGTTCGAGATGTTTGGATGGAACAAATACAGTCCTGCGTAGATCAGCCCCGTAACGGCTTTGTCCGACTATAAAGATTCAACACATCTTAATTCTTGGTTAAACTTTGTTTGCAAATCGCTTGCATACATTTGTCTTTCAGAAATTAACAGTATCGCCATCAAGGTCTTTTTAAATATTTTCAAATTTACTAAAATGAATCATCCTCCACATTGAACGTACCTGTCGCCAAACGAATCCCGTCAAATTAAGGGCAGGAAATTACAAATTATGGAATAGTGTAAATTGAAATCGTTCCTTTTCCTCTTTAATTTGATCAATTAACTATATTTCAATTAAAAATATATATCGGTTATAATTTCTTAAGGATTGTTCATGTTTTAATGCAAGCTACTCGAGACTAAAATAATAAAACTTTTATGTTAATACGCAACAGTTATCCTTCATTAGCGTTCTAATATTATGGACCGGCATGAAAAACTCACACAATTGGTTCAAAACCACAAGCATTTCGGTCACACTTAGTGATCACTTTTCCTTTGGCACCTATTTTTTACGCTAAACCACCTGTCTACAAACTAAGTTCATTTGCAAATCAATGTCTGCGTTATTCGTTTTCATACCACATACATACATACATACATACTGCATGTTCAACAAAATTTAAATAAACAAAGAAAGAAGCCTAAAATTGTTGTTGTTAGTTAGTCTCCTCTTATTGCTGTCGTTATTATTGTTCTGTTTACTAAATCTAATGTTATTTTACCTAATTGAATTAAATTCATTCGATATTGATTTCTTCAATTAGTTGGCACAGGTTTACAAAAATGAAAATTTAAAAGAGGAAAAGAAATTTAATTTTGTGATGCCAGAGCAATTCTATTTTTGCTTTCACAATTCTTCCGTTCAACTAAAAATACAAAATAAATTGAACTTGAAATATCTTTTATTGAGTTATTTTTATTTAAAAAGCGTGTTAATTAAGCATCATAATCATATGAAACTGCTTTATAACTTAAGATTTTTCTTGAATATAAACTCGGGTTTTCTTAGCGTAATTTTTGAGGACTAGAACTAGAATTTCATATTTCACTAGAGTAGTTTTTAGCATTTAGCATATACTGACAATGCATTAAAATTGATTTTTTGCTGCTTACTTCTTCAGAATGTCATTTGCTCGCTTTAAACTCACGCTAAAACTCGTAGAATACTAGATAGAATACGTCTTAACAGTTTTAAAATTCCTTGTGGGCACATATCATCCCAAATAACCCGGAGTTTTGAAGAAAAATTCCAAAAATATATAGAAACTGCAAAAGCTTAAAATTTGGTGGAGCAATGCCCTATGATGATAAGGACACTTCTAGAAAAAAGCCGGATTCGTTCGAACTGAAACCGAGACAAATGGAACGAAGTTGGTACTAATTTTTTATTCAATCAATTACAGTTTTTTGGAATTTTTTGCTTGTTGCTGATCTTCATAAGTTTACGTGAGAACTTGTAAATGGGCGCTTAACAGAATTTTACATTACGAGCCTTTTATAAATATCGCGCCTATTTTCAAACTATAAGAAACATAGCGCCTAAGTTTCAGGTAGATATCTTAATTTTCCCAGTCGTCAGCCCAACAAAAAGCAGCAAACAAATACAATAAACTGTCATTTCAGAATCTTACATCACGGAAAATATGTACGCTTCCTTGTATCTTTTAAACGTCTTTTTGTATGCTAGCTCTTATTTCTAAAAATGTTTTTTATATTGGTTAGCAATATTTATGCCATTTTTAGCGAGTAATCCGCTCTCATCGAAAAATTTAAAATAAGAATAAAAAGAAACTTACCCTGATTGTCGTGGTTCTCTTCGCTGCATTTCGCGCTCGACCACACCGAAAAAAACAACGAAGCAACAACAATACTATTATTGTGCGCAACTATTATTTATTTTAAAGCACCAAAAAAAAAAAACACTTGTTTTCGCTTTCTCCTGTTGTGTTCTCAATCCTCCGTTATTTCTCTGTAGTTCACAGCTTCTTTCAAAATATCTACATTACTCACGCACGGGAAAGAAAACACAAATTTTTGCCGCTTTCGCAGTAAAGCAAAAAAAGCTGCACGTAAACAGAAACCGTGAAAAGACGTTTTAGAAGCAAACGGAAAGAAATTAATTAATTTACAATATATAAAATACGCTACAAACGCACTAAGCCGAACGCACGCACGAAAACTTGACACTAAGTGTTTATATTTCGTTCTCTCTCTCTGCTGCAGGACAATCAGAATATTCAGAGAAAATGCTTGTAACACTTAAAGTGACTAGTAAAAGATATCGTTGATCGCGAATATTCATTACTAACATTCGCTGTAATGACGTTGGAAAAGATAATTCAAATGATGCTATTATGTATTAGGCACAGGTTGACCAAAGCAAACTTTAGGCAACGAAGTTAACTAGCTTTTCACCGCATAATAAACTTATGAGGCAGCAGTGTTCTGTTCGTTTACCTTAAGCTATTCACGGTTGGTTCTCTTCAAGTCTTCTTATTTTTTGTTAGTATTTGTTCTTTAAAGTGGAAAAATAGAAATTTTTGAACAATTTCCGTAAACCTTTCAATATTGCTGTAGAATTTTGCACACTTGCGCAAGCGTAGTTAATTGATTAACGTCTTCCTGTAAAACTGAGTTGAGTGTGTGTTGACTGATTTCCTCTTCTTTCATAAATTTATCTCCTTCCAGTTGATTGAATTTTGAGTTCAATTTTATATTTTATTTTGATACTGAAATATTACGTTGGATTGCTTTCTGACGTTTACAAAAAAAAAAAAAAATCAAAAAGCACGTCTTTTTTTAAAGTTAAATCAAAGTCTACATGACATCCAATAAAGAAGGCAAAAAACTTAACGAAAAGAATAAAAACATAACGAAATTGTTCGATCTTACGGGTTGTGCCTTATATCAACCTTTTAAAGGATTTGATTTTTTTTTTATTTTACACATTTTCTTATTTGTTTTCTTGTTGCTTCACTTGAAACCATTCCCTAAGTTTTCAGTTCTCTTTGCTTTTGCATTTCCTTTCGAATATAACTCGTCTATCAATCGAAATTATTGTTATTCAGGGAAACATAAGTTTGAAATATGTTTATAGGGTAAGAGGTCTTCTTTTTCACCGTTTCCGACATTGATATCTTTTCTTCTCTTTATTACTTTATAAATTCGTTTTAAAAGAGATGTTACGACAGAATTTAACAACAACGTTCTACGAATATTCTCGGTGATGTAATTGCACTTGTGGTCCTTTATAATGTGAAGAGACCATTGCACCCAAAGGTTAAAGTTAAAATTTTAAATGCTGAAATAAGATAAAAATAAAAAAATACAATCATTGATTAACGCAAATCTGAATTTATCTTTAACATAAAATAAGGGAAATAAGTTTGATCCTCCCAGTTATAGAAAAATCATAGTTTTTACTTCAAATAGCATAAAATTGCGAATTCATTTCCACTTGTCCGACCGTTACATGTCAATTAAAAAGCTTAACCCGAAAATGTGAATAACCTAGACGGTTCCAAAACCACACCAGTGCAACTCATTTACAATAGCTTATATCGACTCAAAATCTGTGCTCTATTTTGTACAAACAAAATTAAAGAACGATCTTTCGATATGAGACGTTCTAGATTTACAAAGTTCACGCCAGCATTTATTTATTTATTTCCCAAAAATATGGCATCTACTAATTTTGAAATCCAGCATACTTCTTGGGAATAAAATTCAAAACGACATATAAGAAGATTTATTACTTTTAATTAATATAAAACAGAGACTTCTTAGATAAACTTGTTGGATATTTGCGCCAATTCTGCTTTGCAAATTATTCAAAAAATAGTCAAGCTTAAGATAGCAACAATAAATATTTCAGGCCTATCGAATGAGATTACTTTTTTTTGTTAAACTTTTAAAGGACAGGGGTGTATGCGTATTTCTGGGAGAGATATAAAGTGTAGGCAGATCCCTAATCCGATATAAAAGATTCGTTTTTCGTCAGATTTGTTTTTAAATAGGAAATATTTCAGTAAGTAAACAGACGGTAGTAAGTAGCTTCTAAGTGAAAATAATTACATAAAAGTGTACGTAAGGTTTCAGTGAAGCTAGCGAGTACCTTGGGACATACGGTCAATGGGCTACAAATCCAAATAATTAATAATCGAAAATTATGCCTAAGGTTAATATTGTTCATACACTTCCAGTATTATCATCGAATTTCACAATCATTTGTTTTCAGATTATGTCATAAGCTTCGTTATATTCACGTAGCAGTGCACGCTCCAGTGCCAGCGCTTCAGAATTCAGCGAAGAACTTTGACTTTTCTGAAGAATTTGAAGCGAAATCTGGGGAAAAATGTATTGAGCGAAACTAAATTCTCTTACTAGTTTAATAACAAGCAAACAACGGATCACACTTCCATATGATTTTTGACATTTCTTTTCAACGGTGAGAACAAAACAAATGTGGGAGAAAAATAAAAACAAACCCTCTATATAATCAATTAGACAATAAGAGTAAAAGAGATAGATGCAAGTAATAGTGTTGAGTATATAGTACACTGCAAAGTACAATTTGCTCATTGATTTTCATATCTATGCTTTTTATATATACATTGCCATCAACTTTTATTTAAGTATTTATATTCAACCTTTGTAAATATTCGCCAGTTGTTTAAGACTTTTATTTAGCAACTTTTTTAGAAAACTTTACTTTTGTAAATTTACGTCCTTTTTGTGTAAGTAGGCCAAGGGCTAATAATAGTTGGGAAAACATTTGTATATTAATTCTTTAAAAGACTTTGTTTGTTGCCGAGACTGCTCTTTAAATCACTTTTTTATTACATGCTGGTTTTACTTTTTTAAATACTTTTTTAAATAGTTTTTATAAACCAAAAGTTATAAAATTTCATACACAGCAGACATCTTCAGGGGTGTAGTTTTTTTTTTCTTATGTGTTCTGTTTTCTTTCTTTATTTTTCTTTCGATCTGTTGTTATTTCTTATACTCTCTCGCTCGTTTTCTGTCAATATTTCAAAAAATAAAACTTAAAAACCCAAGAAAAATTTAATTAAGTTACAAGAGTTGTAGGTTACGTTTTATATTACTTTTTCCTTTACCGCTTGGCCATTAAACTCCGAAATATGTTCTTAAAAAATCATTCCTCTTCAAATAAGAAAACCACAAACTTAAATACGAAAAGAGTAACAAAGATAACTACATAAATTTTTAATTGTGTGAAAAAAAAGCCATACACGACATAAAGTTATTTTGGCCATAACAGTTTTTTATAATTACACTAGCCGGTCGCTGAATAGTTTATCTGATTAATTTCCCTTCATATAAGTATATTTTATCATTTCAATTACTTTTTTTTTAATTTTCGTTCAAAAAATGTCTTTTGAATTATCTTTCACAGATTTCGAACTAATCAACAGAAATCAGTGCGATTTTTATGTATATACGCTTAACACATGCAAGCTTTCAGTTATCTCTTTTACTCTTTCTAAATGTTAGCGCAATACGTTTTTTTTTACTTTACCATTAACTGTACAATACAGGAAAATCAGCCAAGGATTTTTAACAAAATTTGCACTTTTTGGTTTGCACATTTTCACACGAAACCAAAAGATTTTTTCAAAACACTTTAGCTATTAACCAAATTTTATTAGTTTATTACTACATTTATCTACGCTCGAAAATTATTTCCGCTGGCCTCCAAAAGACCCGATTTTCTTGTCAAAAAAATATAGTGCAGAAAATTTACAAACAAGTATTACCGAAGTAAAGAATTTTTTAAAGTCTTATGGATTTCCGATTACCCTAAAAAGAAATTTTACTTGTAAATAAGGGAAAAAGGAATTTATGAAAAGGAAATTCTTACAAACATGATAGCCAATGTATAGAAATCAATGGGTGGTGTACGAATTCGAACGAAAAACACCTGCTTTTTAATGTTTCACGGAAAATGAAATAGATTTTCAATTTGTTTGCCAATTACCATATTAAGTAGGTGTCCGTTTTCCATTTTTGTACACGCCCTACAGCGTCGCCCATAGAATGCGCATTCGAATTGTTGTATATTTATTGGCTATAGTTTATGAATAATGAGCAAAAAAACAGTTTTTATGCCTAGGAAACACGGAGGTGCTCTCAGTTTTGCTGCTCTCAGGTGCTGTGGACATGTCCTTCGATCGATTTTGGCCATTTTCAAAGCCAACTTGCGTGCAAGAACTTCCAATGTTTCTGCCAAATTTCAAGTCGATAGCTTCGTTTTTGCATGTTTACAACTGTATTCAGGAAGTAAACTACTCTTTTTAAGCTCTTCATAGTAACTGCTATCAAATAAATACAGACGTATTTATAAAGCTTTTATAAAAGCTGCGTTAGGCTTAAAAATTTTGAAACAACGGATAAATGGACATCAGAAGAGAACAAATTTTTTGCAAAATAACCGTTCATCTGTTTACAAGCGGTCTATACAGTGGTAGAAGCCTCAGACCAAATCTGATATATATCTGAGAATATGGTACCATACACGAAAGTTCCTTAACATTTACAACCGAAGCTACAGCCTCAAGCCATGATGCTTACTCACACAACTAACCTCAGTGCTATAATCGTCATAGGTAGATTCTTGGTTAAAAAATTTGTTCAAAATCGCTAAAATTTGGAATATCATTAACAAAGTAAGGAATACCTTTGTCACTTACTGACGCAAGACCAACATTTTTTGTCTACCAAGTCATATTGGTCGCTTAGGAAACGACCGAGCTAACCTAGTAGCAAAATTTATGGTTTCTCTACTATTAATGGTGAAAATACTATAATGGTGAAATCGTAGCATCAAATATATGCTTTGTGAATGTTGAATTTTTTACAAAATCCAATTGTTCACAACTGGAGAAATTAATTCTATTCTTAAAAGTATCTTTAGAACGTAAATGCGATAAAAAATTAATACATAATTAAGAGTAGTTCAGTTATTTTTTACCTTAGATCAAGAATATACATAATTAAGAGTAGTTCAGTTATTTTTTACCTTAGATCAAGAATTTATTTCTTTGACCTAAATAAATGACAATAATAATTATAAAGATAATATGTACGATATTATTGTGCAAAAAGAAGTAATTTATACAAATTGTGTAAATTGAAAATGTGATATTTTTATTGTTTTAATGTAAACTAAGACCTGAACAGAAAGGACTATTCATCTTTTGTCACCATCCCAATCGCATTGTTCAATCAAACCTTTCTCATGCATTTGATTTATAAACATTCTACAGCTGTTTTTCTCTCAAATTCACGTAACATTCATCCATTTGTAAACATTTTGTAGCTGTTTTTCTCTCAAATTCACGTAACATGCATCGATTTGAAAACATTCTGTAGCTGTTTTTCTAACCAATTTCACGTAAAATGCGTCGATTTATAAACATTCGGTAGGTGTCGTTTTTATAGCATATTCCCTTTATCTACACAGCCTAAGAAGGTTGCCAAAACCTCGTTTCAACCTTATCAATGACAATCAGCTGTTCATTGTACGTAAACAAAATAGGAAAGAATATGTATGAAAAATAGTAGTAAAAGTCTTGTTCTTCTTCTATTCACCAAAAACAAATGAAAGTTCGCTTTGGTGTGTAAAAGTAGTAAAATCTCTCATAAGTAAAACAACGTGCTAGTTTCTTGTTTAATTGAAGGCAAAAGTTTTTCTTTTTTTAAACGAATGCGATAACAAAGGCTAAGATGATTAAGAGTAAAACCCAAATACAAAATGAGGTAAGGATTTTCGAAAATAGCATGTGAAATGTCTATGAAAATTTTGTTTATTCAGCTAAAATTACATAAAACTTCAAACCAGCAAATTTATCACAAAAAGATAAAAAAGTTTACAAAGAAAGAGTCGCAGGATGAATTTTGCGATCTTCTCGTGGAAAATGTTAATGAGAATGGTTTTTATGGCATTCATAATAATGAGAAAAATGAAGAAAATAAAACTGTAAAACGTAAAATGGATAAAACCATTAAAGCACCAATAATAGCTAATAAAAAATGCAAGCTCAATGACGAGGGGTTAACTAATAATAAATTGAAACCTCCTGTTCTGGAGGAAATAAACGACCTCAAGGATACATGCAATCTTTTTCACTCGACCTTATTCCGTTTCCAAGTGCAGGAAATGTTAGCTGAACTGAAAATTAAAAATAAATACTTAGAGTATATCAACACATTCTTAGAGAAATTTAAAGTATTTCTTAAAAATCTACCGACATCTTCTGAGGGCAAAGAAAGCGTGGATTCCATGTCTTGGTTAAAACAAAGCACTCTTAAAGTTCCTTTGGATTTGGCGCACCTAAAAGTGACCAAACAAAAATCTTTCAAATTTCAGTACATCCAGCCGAATAAAGATCCTTTTTTAATCGGGGCAGCAGCAATACACAATCTACTTGGTCCTCAAATACAAGCTGACATTTGCGTTGTTATTCCACCCGAAAGTTTTCAAAAAGGCGATTGGCTTAATATGGTGTATGATCAGAAAAGAGCCTTTTACTTAACTTATATAGCCCAACATATACTGAAAAGTAAGGACTTTGAAGATATTGGAGAAGAAAATCTAAAATTTAACTATTACAATAACAACCCGTTAAAACCTGTACTAGAAATAAGACCAGCTTCGAAGTTAACTTCCAAACTCAGTATACGCCTACTTGTAGTTGGAGATGAGATGAGTTTCAAGTTGAATCGTTTTGTGCCATGGAACAATAATATCAGATTGTCGCTGTTCGATGAAGAGGCAAATGACGATTCGGTGCCATTTGCTACACCTAACTATAATGCAAATCTATTGTTTGATATAACAATGGAGCAAAATCAGAAGTTATTGCGCGAAGTTTATGAAAATCGGAAGAATTTGCAAGAGGGCCTGACACTACTAAAAGTTTGGCTACGTCAACGGCAATTAGATAAAGGTATCAACGGTTTCAACGCTCACCTGTTGACTATGTTTATAGCGTACTTATTTAAACAGCGAAAGTTACATATGAATATGAGCAGTTATCAAGTGGCACGTAACGTATGGAATCAATTAGGTAAGCATAATCAAGGTGTGGAATTCAAAAATTTATTAATAACTCATTAATTTCATAGCCTTTTCTAGTTGGCATGAATCCAATGAAGGTCCCACACTTTGTCCTTCAATAAATATTAATGCTAATCAACCGACATTAGAACAAATGCATGCCTACTATCCTGTAGTTTTCATAGATGTCACTGGTTACCATAATTTGTGCTTCAATGTCACACGGGATATTTACGAGCTCGTCCGTTTTGAAGCTAAACTGGCGGTCCAAATGCTAAACGACGTGAAGTTAAATAGTTTTCAATTACTATTTATGAACAAGTTTCCGCTTTACAGTCAATGTGACCATATTTTAAAGTAAAATTTTTTCAGTTAAAGGAAAGCTTGATATGGTTCTTATAACTTTTTCTAATTGTAGGATTAATAAAACCGACGCTGTAGAACAGATTTTGGATATGCACGTTGCACCAGCTGATAAGTGTAATTTTGCTGGTCACACTTATCTTCAACTGCTTAATGTGGTGACTAGGTGGGTGAAGATTCCTTTAAATAATAATATTCTTTAGCGAATTTTTAAATTTCCTATAGACTCCTAAGCAAAGGTTTAGATAAACGAGTTCAATTTTTAATACCTTTGCAACAAGTTGTTTCCAGTTGGTCCTTAGTTGAACACCCTGCGACGAGTTATGAATATGTACATTTAGGTCTAATTTTAAATGGGGAACAATCGTTAGAAATACTAGATATGGGTCCTGAGTCCATAGGTGAGGAAGCCTCCGAATTTCGTAAACTTTGGGGCGATAAGGCCCAACTTAGACGTTTTCAAGATGGCACGATCAGCGAAGCAGTTGTGTGGGCTTTGGCAAAAGATGATCTCAGTAAAAAGCGTTTAGTGGTACGCTCAGTTGTTTTACATTTATTACACTATCATTTACAACTAGAAGTTAAGGATGTGGAATATGTAGCTGGTGAATATGATGTAGTTTTTAAAATTAACAAAGCTTACAAAATGGACATAATTGTGGAAAAGTATGGCATACATCCAGATACCGACGCGGAAGCTTTATCCTTACGAGTCATCCGCGAGTTTGATAACTTAGCCAGGAAACTAATTAATCTAAAAAAGTTGCCGTTAGAAATCGTGTCTATTGCGGGAGTTTCACCAGTTTTGCGCTACTGCGATCCTCAGCCTGTATTACCAACAGCCCGCAATATCCGGCAACAATTTCATGCCACTCAGATACAACAGGGAATCATACAGTTAGGTAAACATTTTTGAAAATCAAAATCACGCAATATTTATGAAAGATTAAAAAAAACTGCAGGTCTAAGTGGTAAATGGCCGACTGAGCTGGCGGCTTTGCGTGCAATCAAAACAGCGTTCTACTTACAAATTGGTAAACTTCTACAGGAGCAATATCAATTGCCCACTAAAGTCACTTATGGTGGTATAATGGTGCTATATCACGGTTATTGTTTCAATTTTGAAATAGCTCACCCCAAGGAAGTGGGCTTGCTAAAACGAGAGAAAACCGAGAAAGGAGTAACAAAGTATGTAGATTGCGCAGCAAGTATTGCTTTAGAAAAACGTCACTATATTCTGCCAAAAGTAGCGGGAGCTTTAAAAGCTTTATACCAGAAACATAACAGTTTCGGTCCGGCTGTGATGATTTCGAAACGTTGGTTATATTCTCAACTAGTCGATGATTATCTTTGGCCCGATGAATGCACTGAGCTATTAATAGCCTCACAATATCAAAAGAGTGCTAATTCGTTAATAACAAATGCTCCACAAATGGGATTTATACGTTTTCTGCAATTATTGGCAACAACTAATTGGAAAACTGAAATGATTTTAATAAATTTTAATGATAACATGGAAGGCAAGATGACATTGGTCAGAAATGACAGTATATATAGTAAATAGATCTATTTTTTCTATTCAGCTTCAGAAATTTCTGATTTGGAGCAACGGTTTAACACAGAGCGTGACCATTTCCCGCCCCTTTGCATTGTTACCAGTTATGACCAATCACATTATTATGGTAATATATGGTCCTCGGCAGAGCAACCCAATCCTTTCGTGGTAGCCAGGGTTACAAAATTAGCTAGACAATGCTTAGATTATTTGGAAAGATCTTTAATATCCCCCACGCGATTCATTAAGCCGTCCAGACTATTTATGCCCTGTAGTGAAGGTTATCATCTAATAATACAAATTAAACCGGATAATGTAACCAACACCTTAGCTCACGAATTCGGTTCAGCATTTGTGGAATATTCTAAACCTAATTGGCGTCTATCGTTGGCTGGTACGAATTTTCTAAAAACGGCCGTGCAGCAATTAAGGGTAATTTTTGTTTCGTTCATTTGATGAATTATTAATAAAAGTACACTTTTATTATCACATAGGAAGCCTACTCAGATTACGCTGCCTTCTTTTACAACCCTTGTGGCGGAAAAGAAATTGCTGTCATTTGGAAGCCGGGTATATTTGAAAATAAAGAGTTTAAAGTTACTAATGTGCAAGCCTGCTCCTTAACAACGGACGGCAAGCGGATGCAAGTCAACAAGGATGTATTAATAGAGGATTTCAAATTTATTTTAAAAGACTTCTATTTACGCATAGGTTCTGTAGAAAGTGTACGAGAAGCTTCTTGTATATCATTTACAAAGCCAACAACAAAACGTTATTTCGATGCTATCAACCATCAAAAAGTTATAAGCACTTAAACATTTGATAAAACAAAAGTTAGGAAGAACATTTTGAAAGCGAGAAAAACAAGAAATTAAAAACGTTTATTGTATATACGATCATATTGCACACTGATTCAGAAAATGTATACAATAAGAATGGTGTACAAAACTTTCACATAAAAAGATAATCAGGAGGACAATATTACTCTAAAGACACGTCTATGAATTCTTGATTTGCACGTTTCAGTTTCAACTGTTCGCGAGCACTTAAGTTACTGTTTGTAGTTTGAGTTCCTTTTTTACTTTCCCCTCGTGTGCAGTTAGTTCCAGAAGTAGTTACTACTGATCGTTTCTCGTCTTGCGTATTTATTCCAGTTGACATTTTGATTTTACGAGCTGAAAAACGTCTACGTTTCAACTCCCGGCAATTTTTACAGCAACAAACACTACAACACGTTTGAATATTTTGCTGATTTCTTTTATCCAAGTCAGTAGAAGAAGTGCAAGCATCAACAAACTTAAATATTTAAAAGCAGAAGTTAAGGAAATTTGATGTACATTCTATATAAATATATATATATATATATATATGTATCCTAGATTTCAAAACTAAACGCTCAAAGGGAGTGGTTGCTTGAAACACTGAAGGAAACGTAAGTTATTAAGGGAGTAACACAATTTTTTTAAGAAATGAATGTATAATAAGTAACTTTACTTACTGGTGAACCGCATTTCCCCCATTCTATTTGCTGTTCCAAAGTGGCAACTGTCGCTAGTGGGGTAATATCCATAGGTTCGGTTGTTTGACAGTTTTGATTAAACGTAATTACGGGTTTAAGGCGAGAGAATATACAATTATGGCGATTATTGCACAACACTTGCTGATCTTTCCATGATGTTTCTAGTAGAGACTGCAAGTTAAACAACATGTCATTCGAGTAGTTGTCCAATGATTTTAGTTCACCGTTTGACATCAGCTTATAATAACGCAACAGGCGAACATCTTCGATTTTTCGTAAATCTTGTTGGACTGCAATAAAGTGCTCATTATTGACCTGCAAAGGGACTAAGCAAAAGAATTATCTTTCAGGGAAATAAACCGTAGGTTTTAACCATAGGTTTACCACAAACAGGTGCTTGGACTACTTCGCTGGTTTGTACAAATTTTTTGACGGTAGGATCAAGATTCATTTTTTTTTTAATTTTTTGCCAAAATTTAATTTACTTTTTTTTGGGTTTTTAAAAAATATAAAAAAGTAATAAAAGAAAAAAACCAGGAATTTTGACGATTTTTTTAAAAGAAAAATTTCTTCTGCATGAAAAAAAAGGGATTTCAAAATATTTAATTTTTATTATGAGTATGTGTATATATGTGAATACAACTTCATAATTCTTATTTCTTTATTACCAGTTCTTTATTATCAGTTTTAGAAAGTCTTTTTTCAAAACTTATGAACGTAAACTCGATCCGTCTGTCTTAATGGGCAAAGTTTCATCTTTCGTTGCGATACTGGCGGCACTGCCAGTTTCTTTTTCTTTAGAACCGAAATCCGGATAAAGTTTCGCCACTTGCCCTATTGGTGTACACAAGCGACCTGTAAACTCAGGCCTTTTACTGTTTTGACTTCGCTCGACGTTGATTACAATATCGAAGAGTGTTCTATAAAAAGAAATCAGTTTACTGTGTTTAAAACATTGCATTTAGCCACTAACCGCTGTCCTGCATTAATTAAGTTGCGTTTGTTTGCCTTCAATATACTGGCATTATTTGAGTTACTATCCATTGAATGTGGTGGCGATAATGGTGAATCTGTTGTAGCTCTTATTATACTCTTACCTGATGAATCGCCTATTATAATTTGAATTAAATTTTTATAAAAAACAACCATAAAAAGAAAGCACCGTAGTTTAAGAATTTGGAAACAAAAAAGCAACAGAATATTTTATCAATAACGCTTCACTTAATATGAACGAGTCAATTATTGTACATGAGATCAAATTTTGAAGTAGTAATTAGTAAGCAGATACAAAATTAGAGAAACTAAATAAATAACTCAAAAAAATCAATAAATTATTTTATTCTTAAAATCCTTTCAGAATTATGCCTCAGAATTTAATATTTTAAGCCGTTGAGTGTATAATTGTAACGAATTTAAAACAGAAGGAGTAGTCAAGCAGATATGAGACTATTTTTGCCTTATGAAGCCATTTTGTTTGTTTGAATCCGTTTTCGCCTTATGACCATTTCTTTGCTTTTGAGTCCGTGCTGATGCCCTTCATTACTTGTTGTATGAGGGTACACTCAGATCCAGAGGGACTTGATGTATTCCAACCTTTCATCATTCTAAGGGGTGCATATCTGTCTTGTTTTTTTGCGCTCAACCTAAAAGTCGAACTTTTTGAGATAATTTGATGAAATATGGTCTACTGAAGTGTTGTGGCCCAATAACGTCTTATTTTAAAAAGTCGGTCTACGAATAATTGTAGGGTAGTGTAGGATATTTAATGGACGCGCCCTACTATAGTCTCTCTACTTCATAATATAATTTACAATAATGCGCAATTCATGACAGAAAATTTTCTATGGTAAACTTACGACTGTTTTCATTCTCCGCCTTAATACTGGCATCTCCACATGCCGCTCTGACATTTTGTATATTTTCCAATATGACCTTATGGTGAGAATTTGTGGCATAACCGCGTATTATCATCTCCAATTCCGCACATAATAAACGATATTGCTCGGTCTTTTTGATGCCTTTCAATCTAGGGAAATAAGGAAAATATTTAACTTTATATGTTTCAAATCATATGGCCGTACAAAATTAAAATTCATGTTTGGCTATTCCATTTTTTATGCACAGTTTTCTGGTAATTGTGGCAAACACTTGGATCGATTTACCTCTTTTGCGAATTTTAAATGGAGAGTTTATTAGGAAAACGTTTACGACCAACATTAATCTTTTAAACTAAATCGTTTACAATTTTGAACCGAAGGGAAAGAAAGGCGGCTTAATAGAAAGCAATTATGAAATTACGACGAAAAATAGAACCAGGCCATAAGTAATCGACTATTAAATAAATATTTGTTACACAAATTGTTAAACGTTTTCCAACCGTGTTGCTACTAATCCGCAAAGGACGGGTCCATGACCATGTACATCTGTTTGCAGCTAAAGAGTCTTCACATTGCTTACCTATTACTATTCATTGTGGCAAATGGCAATAATTCTCCTCTGGAGGCCGCCGTATACAGTTCAAATATATTTTGTTGACATTGCACCTCATCTGTTTTATCCATATCTTCTTTAGCGATTTTCCTCAAAAAAGTTGATAACCAAGGCATATTTCGTTGCAGATTGTGAACCATAGTGGTGTTGAGTGTTAACGGGAAATATCGTGATCTCTTATATAGGCGATCACGGGTTCTATGTAGGTTATCTTCACAATTTGCTTTGGATTTGAGCGGCACAAACCGATGAATTTTGATAAAGGTTGCGAAATCTGATATGCGATAATCCACAACGCGTCCACCAGGACCTTCGGATATTGAAGGAGGATCTTCCAAGCAAGAACGTGTTATTTGCAAAGAATGTATAAAGATTTCGCCACCGCGAGCTGATAACAAATGACTGGTTGTTTTACCGCCTGCTTTTCTGTAAATATCAGATATTTTTAAAAGTTCTCAGATTAGTAACCATTTCGATTACCTTGGCATTTCCAGTAATACTGAACGACCGTTCAGCAAAAAATTAATCAAGCATGAACTCGGACGGGAGGTAACATCCACCGGAGTCACGCGCTGTTGTGCTAGACACGGTGGGCAAGCTGACATATCTGAAGCGCCACAACCACGCGGAGTACACCATTTCAGTGTTACAGTTTCGTACTCAGCTCCTTCTTTAATACTCGTGGGTAGTAAAACCTCAGTTCCACATATAGCCGTATGAGCATTACGTGCATGCAGAATTTCCACATCATAGTTAGCACTTGAATTGGCATTTTGTTCCTCCTTCATTGGAATACCTGTAACCGTAGTACTGGCCAAATCATAATGGCTCATTATGAGATGAGTTAGTTTATTAGAAATTTCCGGGGCACTAGTTGTATGTATTTCCGTCGATAAGCAACTTGATAATTCAATTTGCTTACGGTTTGTCACCAAGGTGTCTACATTCATTGGTACAACGTTAATTATGACCAAATGGCAATGATCTATATTCAATATTTTCTTTTGTGTCATAGCTAATGTATTCTGCTGCATTAATACATTATGGAAAATATCTTCTAAGCTTTTCATACTAGGATTATCACGTGCTGAAGTCACACAAATAACTCTGCCTTTGTTTGGTATTTTTTCGTTTGTAGCGACTGTGTTTTCCGCTGCATGCATCAAGTTAAGCTGCTGCTCGGTGGGTTCAGCCAAAGCCTCTATGGCTGCTCGCAATCCATGTATAACCGAATAATCTGACGATTGTGTATTACGTTGAGGCACTCCTACTAGGGCCATAGCATTTAATACGTGAGACATATTTTGTGTGGCAAACTTCCAGGTATTCACGATATGAGCGGCAGTATCACTTACAATAAAACGTACCAATTTTCCGCGAGGAAATAAATCCCAAACAATACGACAATACTCAATTGAAGATTCCACAGAACAAGTCCATAGACTTTTGCTAAATTGCAAGCCTGGTGAAGTGCTAGGAATTGCATCATTAGACGGTCCCGTTTTACCTTTAAGGTAATCTAATGCTATATAATCCTCACTAGATATACTAAAGTATTGTGTGTGATCCAAAACAAAAATTGTTTTTTGATTTAAGTCATACATGATGTGCAGTTAAGGCTTATAGTAAAGAAACTAATTCATTTGACGTAACCAGCTGTTTATAGTCCTCTACGTAGGTTGATGTTTTTGTTTAGGCTTATTAATTTTGGAAAGTAATTAAAAATGCAATTAATAATTACTAAGAAATTCTTTAAAAAATTATTTTGCCTAAACTATTCGGCCGACCACTATCAAAACTCTATGGTAAGCATGAAAGAGAGAAAGGCAATTGTAGTCGATTTCAAATAAGAGATAATCCATCCAATTTATTCTTTACATTTTTAATGGCTGATGCTGCATTGCTGCGTTTTTTTACAAAAGTTTCAATTTTCTTTTGTTTATCGGAAGATTTGGTCTAAAATATAACTTTGGATTTAGCTATAGTTGCTTTCAAAAATTTTGTTTGTCAGCAGCCTTGGAGGTTTATAAAATTAATTTATATTTGTTTTGTAATTCGGAGTATGGCGTCCGTAGCTGGGTTAGTTACGTAATTATGACGTAAGGCAATTACATTCGCAGGGCTGGAGACCTTTATAATATATTTTTTATATTATTTATATTTATATATATTATGCATATAATTCAATTTAAAATTCACTAAATGATTAAATTGAGTTCTCCGCCAAGCCTCTGAAAAATGGGGTGACAGAATGAGTCGTTATTCCCATTTTCGGGTTGCGACTTCAACTTTGCCCACTTTTTACAACACTTTATGGGATTTGACAAGTAATATGTTTTTGCATATACACATACAAATGAAACATAAGAAAAGCAATGCACCAAACAAGTAAAGGCAATTTATTTGAAATTTATAAACTATTTATCTAATTTACGTTCATCTCCTCTTCACAATCAACACCTAAAACGATGTGACAAAGTTAACTAAGCGGCTGCTGAAAAGTTATCTGAGATTTTGATTTTCAAATCGAAATTTTTTTTTTTCTATCTGTAATCTCACAAACCCCATTTTTAAAAACAAAATATATATTAAAGAATTATTCTTCCTTTTACATGTGGATTTTTGGCAAGTGTTCCCTGGGGTAGCATCCATAATAGCTAAAACAACATCAGCCTGTTTCCTCTTGGAGATTGATCAGATTACTGCAGATAGAAACGTATTTGAGAATTTTTATTTGAATGCTACTGAGAACAAAAAGAGACCAAGGGTGCCCAGGAATGGTGTTAAATTAGCTCTTTTACCTGCTGATCCAACAGTGCTTAATAACCAGTTTGCTTCTGATTTGGGTATGAATATCTTCTCCGACCTTTTTTTTACGAATACCTTAAAAGTTTTAAGACAGCCGGCTAGTAATGGCAGAGCCATTTTCAACTCTTTTATCAAAAGTAATGATTTTAAAAGAAAAAACTTGAAAGCTTACATTCCTGGGTCCATCGAAAGATTTGGTATTGTCAGAAATGTCCCTGTAAATTATGATGTAAAAGAAATTAATTAAAATGCGGTCTGTGATGTTTCGACTAAGTCCGTCATTATGCTTCGCAGGAGAAATACAGACAACAATAATGAACTTGTTCCAATAGCCAGCGGGAAGATCGGCTTTAAGGGAAAATCGCTGCCTAAGTCTATCAATTTAAACTTTGACTATTTTATTCCCACCTTAAAACAATATTTTAAGAGTGATAGATATGGTCATATCTAAAATTTTGCTAATTGTGGCAAGACCCACAAGCATACTGACCAATGCGATGTGATTAAATATCTGGCTTGTGGTTGTAATTAATAAAGTACACTAAATAAGACATGTCTGAACAGAAAGCGTAAATTAGCTCTAAATAAGAAACTTAACTTATTAAGAAGTGAAGAAAAAGTACTCTTCCACTTATCTTGAATGTCTTAACAATAAATTGTACAAAGAGAACTTCCCCTCATTGGTGAACTCGTCTATGGTTTCCTCAAGGAATAATAATGAAGACGTAAATGAAATCCTAACGAAAAAAAGATATAATGCCTTTGTAAAAAGGAAATCTATTATTTCTTCTAATCTACCTCCAAAGCCGTTTGTGACAAGATCTCAACAGCGAGTGATTTTTACCAATAATTTGCGTTCTTCTGAAATGATAATATTTATCTCTGCGATTAAAGAATTTATACGTCCGATGATCCCTCAGCAATTTCTTATTGTGCTAATTCTCGCTATGATCAAATGTCTTCGAATATGTCCCTTGGGAAGCCTTTCTCACTTAAAAGTGGTTTCTTTTTTACAGTATAATATACACAATGTTCGGCGTAACTTATCATTTTGAGATTTTTGCTTAAACCCAAATAACATTGATTTTTCACTCTTGTGTAAAATTTTTCTGAAAAACGATAATATTTTCGAAGTTATAATTGCCAATTCAGCCACCAAATGCCGTAATGACGGCTATGTTGAGGTTAGTATATTAGTTTAAAAAGGTGTTAGTTTCAAACGCATTCCTTACAATTCTACTGTTGACATTATTATCATCAAAACCACGAATTTTAAGAAGAATTTTTTATAGCATTGTGCTACTTTCCACCCAGCATTGATGTACGGACTTTTCAAGATAAAATTTAAAGATTATGTGACTTTCTTGCCGGTGAGCAAAATGTTATTATGGGTGGAGGTTTCAATGCTAGACATTGCTCATATGGCGATTAGCTCTCGCTCAATAACGGAAAGATCCTTGTAAATGCCATCAATGCCAGCAGTTTTAAAGTTTGAAATAATGGTTACCCTAGCTTTCACTGTAATCCAAGTGGTCGTGGCGAGTATGGTCTTGGAGCTAACTTACTCTAATACAAATATTTTGGCATTCAACTGGAATACTTGCAGCGCATGCGTCTATAACTCCTGTAGGTCTGTTTAATTAAAGAGGATTGGAGGGTGTAGAGACGTCGTACGTGCCCTAGCTGAGCTAGCTAGTTTTGGAGGCATAGGAGGTTTTAAAATGTTGTCTCACGGACACTCCGCAAAAGATTGCACTTAAAAGAAATGCACGTACACTTACGCGAATAGACGCACGGACGAAACTTTAACTTAATAATTATAAAAAAAAATTTTTTTACATTACTGCGGCCACAACTTACACTATTTATTTATTTACAAATATGACGTACGAATACCTCTGGGCAGTGACTTGAATGTTTTCACAAATTCAAAACCGTGAATGCACACCGATTTATATCCATAACTATTTTTAGTAATTTTGGTAATTCTGCTGTGGTCGTATTCTTTAATTTGTGTGTTGAAATTGCGTAATTAATTTTTCAATTTATTGTTTTATACGGTTTTAAAGCCTAATTAATTATAAATGTGTTTAAATTTATTGAAATATGTTGAACTTTTTATGTTGGCATCAATTCGGTTTTGCGATCAGCGCTTAGTGGTCTCGTCTCTTGTTTTCTGGTCTGCTTTGATTTTTGATGTTTACGGTTTTTCTCTTCGTTTCCTGGGAAGTTTCTTTGCTAACATAAGAGATTTAGCTTTTTTGTTTTTTCTTTATTCACAAACTCTATTTTGTCTGTTGCTTTCGGACATGGGGTGTTTATTTACATCATGTCGAAATAAAACAAGAACTGATTCATGACTTATTGGCTTTGTGAGCATTATTGTCATGCGAAGTGTGCAGGTATTATTTGCCGTGCTGTAGACGCAGTCCTAGATCCTTCGAAAGGATTACGTTGATTATATTCCGACTATAGGAAGCGGAACATTGATTTTTGTAAGCTTTTCATGAAGACAAGGAATGGGCTTTCTGAATTGTGCGGAAAAATGAAAACAATGTTCGAGAAGGGTCGCTATCTAGGACACCCATCTTCTTCCCCAGCCTGTAAAGGACTGCTTGACGGAAAAGTCCCATCGGTGAATTTGAAGAATGTTAGCATTTTCAAATTGGTTTCGTCTCAATAGAGAGCTAACTCGTCTTTTAAGGCTTGTGAAACAGGGTTCCGCCGCTACTCTGGTGCCCGGGCTAACACACCGGGCTCCAGGTATTTGCCCCGCAAGAAAATTTATTTTTTTGGGGATTATTATTATTAAATAACGTTATTTTTATTTCTTTTTCTACAACTTGTTTACTCATTAAATTAGCTAGGGAGAAAAAAGACAAGAAAACAAAGCTTTCGTGCGACGGCGCATTGGTCGGTTGGCTGCCCCGTTCCCAAGAGAAGCAAAAAACCGGATGTTCCCCTCGACTCGAACGACGATGGAAATCTTCTGAGTCGAACTTCCGTCAAGGTTGTCTTTGCCAACGTTATCTCAATCAGAAGATAGCTGTTTTCTCATGGGGTTTTCCCAAAAGCCCTAGTCTGTTATGTCAACTTGATATAACAATTAAAGCTTAACTGTACCTTACACCTGACACTCTCCCTTCCGACACGAAGGACATGTGAGGACAAAACGAGGGACGACTTTGACTCCTCACAAGTGCTAGTTCCGACTGGAAAAATGGAAATTTTGTTAAATAAACCGTTGTGGCTAGTTGGATCCATAGTAAAGGAATTCATTCATCGGGATGGTCAACGTAACACTAATTCGGTAATTCTTCCACCTTCAAAAAACTAAACGTTTCTTCAGGCTCAGTAACTTTCAAAATGTTAAGGGCCTAAACTCCAAAATTCGCTATACTTTCCTAAATTCAGTGAGCATGGAGTTTTCCTGTTTGGCTTTTACTTAAACCTGGTTAAAGCTTGATTTACATTCGTCATAATTTTTTGACAATTCTTTCCAGGCTTTCAGAAAGGATCTATGGGATCGCACAGGCGGTGGTGTTTTAATTGTCATATCTGCTGCCGTCCCGTCCTATTCAGTTGAATTTCTTACTCTTCCTGAAGTTGAATTTATTGCAATTTGGAAGAAAATTGGCAGTAAATAGTAATATGTAGCTGGCTCCTATTTTCCTCCAAATGCGAATATCTCTACTTATAGGAAACATGCTACCCTCATTTGTGACGTAGCCGTTTGGTGTTATAGTGATTCTGGTTGTATTGTCCGCACTTCACCATCTGATAGAGCTATTGTGTTTTTCAATGAATTGTTTGATTGTAATTTACTTCAATGCTATCGTACTCCTAACTGTAATGGCAGATTGCTTGATCTTTGTCTGGCTAATTGCCCTGTGATAGCTGTAAGTCGCTGTCCATATTTTGGGTTATCTGAGGATCCGTATCATCCAGCAATTTGCTTTTCCTTTCATTACAGACATGATGGTTCTTTGAACCATTATCAAAACCAATATCTTACTGCTTAAATCTCATCTTTTACACATTATGCTCGAATATTGAAACCCTACTATCATCGTTCTATAATGTATTACACCTTCTTCTCAATAAAGTGGTGTTGAAGTGATATATGAAACAGTATTAGCGATTCGCCCACGTTACTTGGTGAAATAAATTTATAATAAGATCTCTAATCGCTTCCCTAGGCACTTTGGCATCATTAGGCTTAATCAATGTAAACGTAATTATGGGGTATTCAACTCGTTCGATGTTGTTCGCAGAAACTATTTTATTAAATAGTTTTTAAGACTTTTTCCACTTGAAATTTTGAGTAATCTCGATGCAACAAGATGGCGGGTCTTGGACGTTTTTTTTTTCTTCTTCATTTATTTATTTATTTATTCTACTTATACAGGAAGTCGACTAAAACAAATGACAGTCGAGTTCAAATGACTCTTAAAGTAAATCTTAAATTAATTATTATTAAAACTTAGTATAAGTATAATAAAACAAATAAGAAGGAAAAAAGAAAAAAAAGAAAAAAAGCATGTACACAATTAGCACAGAGCCACACCAGGACCAAATTGCAAATGAACCCCTAAGCCATCGC